>CM051390.1:7436084-7486084 GCA_028015245.1 Cardamine occulta
TATAGATAATCTCTACAGCGAGAGTTGATTGATTTTACTATTGTGTTCCGAGTTCGAGAACGGATATAAATAACAATCTTGAGAACTTCTCTAAGCTTAACTTTTTTCTCAATTGTTTTACAACCCTATTTAATTGCTTTGCTGTTTTATTTTAATTATAATTTATTCTGTTTAGCTTAATTCGAAACTGAATAATCTATTGTGTGAACGTGAGTCTCTGTGGATTCAATCCCTAAGTACTACAGTGATCTTTTAATTAGAGAGATTAGGTCTAAGGGTAAATTTGAGCATATCAAATTTTGGCGACATTGTCGGGGACTCTTTGATTCACCATTATATTTAAGTTAGAATTTAGTCTAAGCTTTTTCTTTTATTTTGTTACTTACGCTTTCTTTATTTTCTTTTTCTTGCGTGTCTCATGTGCATGCATCAGCACGGTACCAGGAGCAATAAGAATATTCTGCTTGTGAATCTTTCTACTCAAGAACTAGCGAAGTTAGAGCAAGCTAACCGAAAAGCACAAACGTCATCAGAGATGGTTAATCTAATTATGTTAGTCAGGAATAAGGCTGGAGTTTATCATGACTTAGAGGGTAATGTGCGCAACGCGCAGGGTCAAAAACTTGATGTTGATGGAAAGACAATAGTCAAAGTCGGTGATGATGTCGACCGACACCAAGGTGGTGGTGTCGCTCAACATGGAGGAAATTATAGTGATCCGCAGGGTAACTGAAACGACCGCATTTTTTTTTTGCACATGGAAATAATGAACTAATGCACATACATTAAACATTCAAAACCATACAACAACCAATTACACAAACGACCACGAAGGTCAACAGTTCTACCGGTTTTAGCAATCCTATGAAAGCTACAAAAACCACAAAACTACAGGGTCCTAATCATCCCCTCCTCATTGCCTCGATTCCACGATCACGCCTTATCTTGACCTGCATCGACAAAAGTGATGCTTCAACATTTGGTAAATCAAATGCTGACTGAGATTGATCCTCCCAACAACAGTTTATATGAAAGCCACACGCAATTTCAAACAACCATAACAACAAGAAATCAAACACACCACGCATTAATTTCTACTCGATCAAATTCACACATGAAAATAATCCACGACCACAACCCTATCAATTCCTAATCATCAACCCATGAAAAGACAATTAATAGCATCTATGACTAACCACTTAGCAATTCACAAAAAGGAAAGCTAAAACACAAGCCACAAAACAACATGATCGATCGACCAACCTATCGACCAACACCATCGATACCTCCTATCGACCACACCCTATCGACCACACCTGGTCTATACACACTATCGACCATGCTCTATCGACCACACCAAGTCAATAGCCATCCTAAAATCCACCAAAGAATTCATCGAGATACCTATCGATCAACCTGGTCGATACACCCTATCGACCACACCTGGTCGATAGGCACTAAGAAAAATGTCCAACAGGATTTATCGACCTCGCTCTATCGACCTGCCCTAGTCGATACACCTAATCGACCTTGCTCTATCGACCACACCTGGTCGATAGGCACGTGATTTACCTAAACTTCATAACTTAGCCTTGACACAACCCTAAGGCCAAACCTCTAAACCTCAACCAAAACACAAATCAAGCAAGGCAATACCACACACCAAGCAACAAGGGAAAACACTCCCGACAAGCCATGAAATCACTAAGAAACCACAACACACACAAAACCACCAAGCAAGCACATGAACACAAATCAAGCTTTCAAGGCAAAACAACAACAAATCCATGGTTCTCTAACCACCACAAGCATTGCAACTCTAGCTAAAGCTCCACACATGACCACAAGGTTTCTAAGCTTCCTAGCTCACAATCAAGGCCTAATGTTAACCCTTGGTCACAACTCACCTCAGAATCGATGGATGCTTAGATGGACTCCCTAAGCTCAAGAAGATCTCTCCTTCTCCTGCAAGCCCCATGCCCAAACCTTTGCTCTAACCCTTTCTCTCTCTCCCACAACCAAAAAAATGGCGATCAAGGAAGAAAAAGAAGGAAGAAGAGAAGCCAAATTGACTTTTGCCACTTGATTGAGAAAAACTCCACAACTTTTGAAACGATTTTTGACACCCCCAAAACAAATCTAAATTAATGAAGTAAACCCCATAATTAATTTTTCTAGACTTATCTAAGGTTCATAAACTTGAAAGAACTTCCAAATTAATTAAATGAATTAATTTCGAGAACACAGACGTTACAATTGTCCCCCACTAACATAGATTCGTCCTCGAATCTTACGTTACCGTTCATCTCCAATGAACCATTCATCTCCAATGAACCCTAATCGTCGCAATGATTACTTAAACCTTGGCCAATCCGGCCAACTCAACACACACACGTGGTCTAGTACCAAACTCCAAGGTTTCCACTACCTCTTGACCTACACGGCCAACACACGAGATAAACACTAATTCCCAAGGTTTCCACTTAACCTCTTGACCAACCCGGTCAACACACACGTACACATGTACATGCATATACACACGAGGTACATAACTAACCTCCGAGGTTTTCCGACTCATTCACTATGCTTATGACACCGCATCATCATATGTGCTTATCGCTCACACACAGACCAAACCCCATCACTTAAGACACCGCAGCATCTCCGATTTTTGAGCATCTGCCATACCCCGCAGGATATCCACCATACCTCGCAAGGTATCAACCATACCATAGCACCCAAGACACCGCAACATCTCCTAGTTCTGGATATTGATAACACCATATTTTATACGTTTTTAGCATCTATTTATCATCTCTTTAGTTTAGTTTCATCCTTTGTTCACATCATAATGTGTTAGATTCCTCCACTTAGCTCATTGAGGCATTTGTATATAAGCATTGCATGCCTGTAGCATATATGCGGTCTTATCAGGTACATGATCTTAAATGATTTCCACAGCAAAAGTGTGATGAAATAATTAGATGTGCTTTTTCCAGGGATCTAGATACAATAGCATGAAATCTAAGTATAAAATATAAATTTACATCATATCGTAGTCTCTCATTTGTTATGAATCTTAATTGACTTTAAAAGACTGATTCTTTATGCATGATTCTTTCACAAATCTATGGCAGATTATGTCTTATTTAGTGTTGGATCTTGAGGCTCTCTATCACGACAGTGGATTGAGCTGGATGTGATGTCTGTTGTCAAGGGAAATCCCCTATGGATTAGTTTTTATAGATACCCATGATGATATAGAGTATTTACGAGCCAATGAATCCATCCCTAAGGTCCCTATAGTTTTCATATAGCTTAAATCTTTCTTAACTTCGTTTAATTTGTAGTTTCAAGTCTTTAAAGTTTCACTCGACCACTCTACTCAATCAGACTGGTCGAGTCGTCAGTTCACCTTTGCTTCTTTTCTTGTTTAGTTCCATGATTTGCTAAAGTGTGACAGACTTTAGTATCTCTAGCTCATATTAGGGTTTGGTAGAATTCATTTAGGTTGTTAGCAAACCAATCCCCCATATTTATTTGAATAGCTTCCTTAGATAACCTCCTAGTTGATGTGCATTACACCCAGCCTGGTTCGACATTTCACACATCACACCACTATACTACAATTGATTAAAACCTGTATTTTATCTCTTGCCTAGTTTGATTGTTTGCTTTCATTATCTGCATAGATAGTTAAAATACTAGTTTCAATTTGACATCATTGCCATGTTGGATGTTTAGTCTGCACAATTAGGATTTCAAAGCTATCTAGATCAAGTTTGTTACTTTTATTGTCCATTCACTGATTTGGTTTGAATTTTCTATTTCTATTGCATCAGGTAGAATTCACTCGACCTTACCAATCGAGTAACTCGATCGAGTACCTTTCTTCTAAATGCAAACGAGATCAAAAGGAAATGACAACCTCACCCAGTATTTAGTCCACATCGATCGCATCACTCCACGCACACCTCAGCCAATACCTGTCCAAGAGACACCAATTGCTATGGCAGCTCCTCCACCAAGAGTTATTGGAGCAGGAGATGCTCCCAGTACACATTCTCATAGACAAGGCATTGTGGCTCCTCCAGTTACCAACAACAACTTTGAGATAAAGAGTGGTCTAATCTCTATGGTTCAGAGCCATAAGTTTCATGGTCTTCCCATGGAAAATCCTCTGGAGCACTTGGATCAGTTTGATTTTGCAAACCAAGACAACCAAACAAGCACAAAGGGTTAACTTGTTCCAAACGCGATGTCTAGTAAAAGGAAAAGTTTGTACCCTACCAGCTAAAGGAGATCGTCTTGTATCTCATAGCTACAAGAAGATCTCCTTTAGCTGGTAGTTCGACCACTTCTTCTTCTTCTTTTGTCTTAGGATCAGCCGATTCTTCCTCAGACTCATAGTCTCCATCTTCTTGAAAAACCATAATACGCTTGTTGGTACACTCGTTTGCATAATAACCTACGCCTTGTCACTTGTAACACTTGATGCTACTAGTCCTTGCCTCAGCTTTTCCTTTGTCTCTTTGTTTGTTCGCATAGGCTTTCGCTTCTAATCTCATGGTGCTGGTTGGAGGGTTAGTGCTTTGGTTTTGAGCCCTTTCTTCCTTCGGATAACTTCCCTTGGTGAAAATACATCTTTCAGCCCCACCATAAGTTCGTGTAGAACTTCTTCTTGTCAGTTGCCGCTCAATTAGTATGAATTAGTATGGTCTGGTGCAACAACTCCTGCAAGTCCACATAATATTGCATCTCCAACCTATCTTGAATGTCCTATTGTAGTCCTCCCAGAAATCTTGACATGGTAGATTTGCGATATTCTCTTAAGTCTGCATTGATCATGAGTGTTTCCAACTCTTGGTACTAATCGGATACGGTCTTGCTGCCCTGAACCAGCTTCCTTAGCTGATTATGAAGCTCACTGACACACACATTTACTCACACTCAGCAATACAAGGATTAAATGTGGCCTGTTTGCAATTATAGTATAGTGGTCAGAATACTAAGTTACTCCAATCAGGAAGATTGTGCTATGCAATGAGGATGTGATCACTTCATTTAAGTCAAGCCAATCAGATTAAACAGTGAATGTCTAGCAACCTAAATGGTGCAGGTAAAGTAAATAAAAGACCCACTCGAGTTGTCAGTTCGAGTGGGGTGATCGAGCTACAAAGGGGAACAGAGCAAGTAGAGCACTCGACCTAACTGATCGAGTAAAGACATCGAGTGGTGTAGGAAAACGGCAAAACTAAGAGAAGCACTCGACCTGAGGGATCGAGTGTATGCAGTCAAGTGAAACTAAGAAAATGACAAAATATGGAAAGCACTCGACCTAAGTTGTCGAGTGGTAGCGATCAAGTGCAAACTAACAGAACCCTAATACGAGATTAAACAAGTAAACAGAGTAACAATCAAATGGGAAATAAGGTCCTTAGGATGGGATTCATGGATCTGTGATGCTCCTTGTTCTCTCCTATATGCTTAACAAAACTTGACAGAAGCAATCTCTAGACAATAAACAGCAAAACAAGGTGGCTCCACTCCCGTGATAAACACCAACAAGCCTATACCACTTCCTAATCTGAATACCCAGTCAAAGATACAAAGAAACTTAGAGCAGATATCAATGAAACATAATATAGGCAAGCATTAAGAACCAGTTCATTAATGTCAAAATACAGCTAAAACCTCTTAAGCTATGGGTTAAAGCCATAGATATCTTGTATTAGTTGGTTCAGGCATTTCATCAAACACCTTCTGGGTGGAAAATACCTAAGATCAAAATTACCGATCCCTTGGCTAACTAAGCATTAAGAACACCTATTCGAAAAGAGATCTACGCAATTTCAAGCTTAAACATCTAAGGAGACAAAGAATCCTACACATATTAAACTCATCCTTAAGAATCCTAATCACTACTCAGAATCCATCATCAAGAACACAAACCAAGAAAATGCTAAAAATGACATATGATATAGATAATGATGCGATGAACAAGTAAGGTCCGGATGGGAAAACTAAGCTTAAGCCAGCTCAAATGATAAACCAGCTTAAGTAACCAAGCTAACTAGCTAGCTAGAGTGACAGACTGGAAGCTCGGTTAGCTGGAGGGACTGATGGCTAGCTGAATCAGCTGGGACGACTGTGACACTAGCTCAGCAGCTGAGTATCAGTTGGGTTAACTGGTGACGGTTACCGAGTGTGACTGAATGGGCACAAGTAAAGGATACGTGTTGGCAGTTACCAAAATTCGTTGGATCTGGACAAGCGGTTTCAAAAACGGTTACCACAGAAAAAACCTTATAAATAACGTGTCCCATACTATATTTTCAACACAGAAAACTTGGGTGTCAGATCAGAAATTCCCAAACAGAAAACACAAAGAATCACCGAAGAATACACAGAAACTTCCGGAGATAATAACTGAAGGAAGTTCGAAGGAGTTCAAGTCTGATAGGTAGAAATCGGAGAAGTATTGGTGCCGAACGTGAAGAACGGCGGATTGAAGGAAACAGAAAGAGTATCCAGATTGATCCATGAGATCAAGGTAAGATCGGGACCATTTCTTAGTGCTCGGACTTGTATCTTGCTTGAAGGTCTAAAATAACTAAGCTGTTTTTGGGTTAGGTTTAAATCGCATAAACGTTCATACCTTGCATATGCATGCATCCGAAAGTTGCTAAGGAATTACGGAATACTTATGTATTGTTGGATGCAGGAAAAGATGGTGTTCGTGGGAATGATCAGGCTTAGCGCGAGAGACTCAAAGCCGGGTAGATGGGTGGTGATGATACTGGATAGTTAGGATCAATAATATAACTTGTAATAGCTTATATGTAAACTCATAAGTTGTATCAAATCCTTTGTTAAATATTGCATATTTAATTTCTTTTACTCTAAAGTCTTGCATATTTATTTAAAAATTATAAATCACGGAATGAACCTCGGAAAATGACTTGTTTAAAAGAATCAGACCCTTAAAAAGGATTAAGTATTTTAAAGATTTGTTCCGGACTTAGAAAATTTGGGATGGGTCTTTATAATTTCATTCAAAATGGAGAACGTTACGACATTAAAGTTTAGATCGAAACCGATGACTTAAAAGAGAATGATGGAATTAGTTAGTCATTATTCTTAGTATTTATTCTCTAATTCATGTATAAATACCGACCCTCATAGTCTTGTAAGGGGGTCGCTCATTTTTTCACAAAAGATCAACGTAAAAACGGTCAAATGGTAAATGCTCTCTTTTCTTTTATTTTATCCATCTTTTTTGGTTATGAGATTGTTATTGCATTGACACCTTGAGATTGTTATTGCATTGACACCTTCAGATCTATAGGACCCTATCCGTCTTAGCCTGTTATTACACAAGCTACTGGGTGATGTAACAATTCCTAGTGAATTAACTTCCAGCTAGACATCCATTTGTAGATGTAACCAATGACAGAATTAACTCCATAATGTTTGGACTTTCCCGTGGAAGAACTTTGGCTAGTTCCTGCCGCAATATGAGCATCACAGACCACTTAAAATTGTTTTCAGGTACCAGAGTTTGAGGAAGCTGCATTTAGTGCAGAGCCGAATCATGTGGTGAGGTGTAAAACTCTTATTATACTTAATTTCCATTTACTAGTTTATTTTCTTACACAAATCTTATTTTACTTACAAATCAGACAGTCAACCTACAAATCACCTGATTTCAGTTGAGTTCTCCTCATCAAGTTCAACATGGCCGGTAATACCGGTGATGATCAGACCAATGTCAACCAAAATCCTGCCAATATTGCTGCCATTCAAAATTCTCTTACAATAATCAGTCAGACCATGACTGGTCTCGCTGCAAAGCTAGGGATCGTAGAGACAAAAATGACTTCTTTGAAGAGTAGCAATTGAATCTTGGCCAAAAATCAAACGGCTATCCTTTCTCAAGTGGATTCTATGTCTACATGTCCTACGTCTGGGATCCAAAGTTCTTGAGTTCTTCAGATGTCTGCAAGAAGTTCCTGTCCCCGGACTCCAGTTAATCCGTCTCAGACCACCAACTTCCAAACTCCCGTCGATCACGTAGCAGCACTTCCAGCCGACAACACAACTATTGCTGACGCAAATAAAACTCTTGAGCTGGCCGCTAATAACAATCCTCCGGTGGATGTGGTCAATAATAACAACAATGAAAATCCTGCGGAGATTGGAGAAACTTGGGAACAAGCAATTGTCTCAAATTTTCACGATGTGAATCGAGCTATTCAAGAAATGAAGTCAAAATTTCATCAAGCAACCAGTTCCATCCCATAGGTCAAAAAAGTGATCGAAGAAATACGACGATCACCATTTACTTCAAGGATATGTAACGTTTGCATCAAGGACGCTCAGAGAATCAACCTTCCAACATACGATGGAACTACCGATCTGAAGAGTCACCTCGCTGCCTTCCGCATTGCTGCCGGACGAAATGAGCTTGACATACATGAAGAAGATGCAGGTTATTGCAAATTGTTTTCAGATAATCTTTCTGGACAAGCATTATTATGGTTTACGCAGCTCGAATCCGCTTTGATTAACACCTTTAACCAGCTGTCATCGGCCTTTATCATGAAATACTCTGTATTGATGGAAAAAATTAAAATGGATACCGATCTTTGGAATCAAGCAGAAGATCCACAAGAGCCTCTGAGGAAGCATATCGCTAAGTTCAAGGATATTTTATCCAAATTTCAAGGAACTTTCCAAATCGCTGCATTGGTGTAACATCCGCAAACCCGGGTTGGGGGTTGTTCTGATAAATCAAAAAGTTGTTGGGGGTGTAATCGTTGCATTCAGAAGTTAAGGGTTGATTTGATTAAATCCAGAAGTTGCAGTCGGGTTTAATTGATAATTTTGGAAGTGTGGGGCCAAATTGTGATTTCGGAAAGTTAAGGATCAAATTGATCGAATTGAAAGTTTTTCGGAGGGGTTAAATTGTTCGGATTAATAGTTTTGGGTCAATTGCAAAAGTCGCAGAAATTGGAGGACTGGTCGGTGTAATAAGGAAAGTTCGATACACATATATGTCTGTGCGTGTGTATCGTCTCCTTCGATGAAACCTAGCCGCCTCCGAAGTGGAAAGAAAAGAAGGCTGAGTTTTTGAGGTGCCATTGACGTGAAGGTTAGTGTGGAGAGCAAGAGAGAAGACGGAGTTGGTGGCGTTGATCGTGCCGTCATTGGAGTTCATTGCCGTGTGTGAGAAGCTTGAGTCGCACTTCATCTCTCACTGTACAGATCTCTCTCTCTCTCTCGCCAACTCTGTAAGGAACTGTTCCTTTTTATTGTCGTTATCGTTTGGATCGGATCCGTGATCGTCACATCTTGTGGGTGACTTCACGGGGGCTGCGGTGGTGACGAACGTAGAACGGAGGCATGATGGGGGTTTTGGGTGGTGATGGTTTCGTCGTCGCCGTGTTGATCAGAGCTGATCGGTGGCGTTGTCATCGCGTTGGGAGGTGGTGGTTAGGTGTGAGACCGGAGACGCGATGTCGAGGGTGGTGGTGACGCATTGTTGTGGCGGGGTGTTGGATGTGTTGGCTGAAGTTGCTGTGGTGGTTAGGTGTGAGATCGGAGAGTCGGTGGCGACATTGGTGGTGTTGGAGTTGTAAGTTTTGGTCACGAAGAAGAAGACATGTGACTTTTGTCCTTTTGTGATTATTGAAGTGGTGTAGTTAGTTTTTAGTTGCTTGGTGATTAAGTCTTAATATTTTATTATCTTTCTAGGTCTGCGTTTGGGAAACTTAGGGTTTATTCGTCCCGGGGAGTTTCGGAAAATTACATATTTTGTCGCAGAAATTTTTGTGCTTGGCTAAGGTGAGTGCAGGACCATAAGCTTATCTAAATGATTTAAATATTTAATGTGTTTTCCATGAATATAGGTCGTGTATGATTTCGGGTGGATCTAGATCGAGTGTTCGTGAAATGGTTGATTTAATGTGGTATTTTGTGTTTTAATACGTTAAATATTTTTAAATCGTTTGTGTGTATAGCTTGTAGATGGGAGGATTGCCTTACTAAGTATTTATTGAAATACTTATGCATCTCCTTTTATTTTATGGTTCATTTTGTTTAATTCGAATAATTGTTGAATTGTTGCGAATTATTTATTTTTAGGATTTTTGGAGTTAAAATCATGTTAGAAATTTGGTTAAATTATTTAAATAATTTTGGAAGTAATGTGACTTAAGTTTCTAAATTTGGGTAATTAATTGTGGTGATTTTAATCATGTTTAATCAATGAATTAATTTATGGTTGAGTTTTTGTGTGATTATTTGATGGTTTAAGTTGGTTAAATTGAATTATTTAATTTAATTGAAATTGAGGGATTTTAATATTTATGGGAATATTATTATCTGTTTTTTTATAAAAAAAAAAAGTGCGGTCGTTTTAATTTGGTATCAGAGCTCTAGGTTATGTCAAACCGGTTCTGACCCGGGAGGTAGTCCTGAGGGCGATGGGTGCGCAACGAGGACGTTGCGGTCTGTTAGTGGGGGTGAGTTGTAACATCCCGGTTTCTGAGAAGAGGTTAAGAGATTTGATTTGGCTACCTATATCACCAAAGTGCACTTATCTTTTCCGTCACTTGTCCTGAGAGAACTCCAGAGTTAAGTGTGCTTGGACTGGAGTAGCACTAGGATGGGTGACCTACCGGGAAGTGATTGTCGGTACCGTGTGAGTGAGGCCAAAACACGGGGAAAGATCATGTGGTGATTTGTAGGGATAGTAACAAGTCTCTAGGGCCTCGGGAAATTAATGCACCGCCCCTCGGATTAGGGTGGGGCCCACGGGCCTAGAGGGGATGTGGAGCGCTCACGGACCTGGAGGGGGCGTGGGGCTCACAGGCCTAGAGAGGACGTGAGGTGCTCACGGACAGTGGCGGTCGGGGCGTTATAAGTGGTATCAGAGCAATTACGGTTCTAGGACGGTTAGGAGAATTAAATTACAAGTTAATTTAATTTGGTGCTGTGTGATGCATGTGTTAAACCGTTGTTGATATTGATTATGTGAGTTAGTCAATTGTTTAGGCATGGAGTTCTAGATCGTCCTCTTCGAGCCTTCAATGAGATTCCACGGTGAGTTATTTTTGCTTCTGTTAAGTGTTTGTGTATCTTAACTTTTTGTTCTGGAAGTGTAGATGGATAACAGAGGTAGAGGTCATGGTCGAGGACGTGGTCGCGGTATTGGTGGAGGTCGGGGTCGCGCTCAGAGGAACGCAAGGGCTCCGGTGGTTGAGGAGAGTGTAGCACGGAGTGCTACGGTGGAGCAGGTCGTGGGGTCGCAGGCAGATCAGGGAGGGCCTGGGGGTGTGGCCGGTGTGCGTGCTGGTGTAGTTGGAGTGCCAGCGGGTGCTGCGGGTGATGCAGTGGGTGCTGCGGGTGATGCAGCGGGTGCTGCTCAGGCTCGTGATGATCGGATTGCGGAGCTCTTGACCTTGGTGTTGGAGCGGTTACCAAAGAGGGTACCGGTGCAGGCTCCAGGTGTACCACCGGTAGTCGAGGGGCAGCCGAGGGTTGCAGTTACAAGAGAGCCTCTGTCATACCTTAAGATGATGGTGCAGTTGCAGAGGATTGGCACGGGATTTTTCCCAGGTGGTGCCAAGCCTGAAGAGGCAGATTAGTGGAGGATGCGATGGAGAGGAATTTCGGTTCTATTAGGTGTCCCGAGGGATACCGGGTTGATCTCGCAGTCCACTATTTGGAAGGGGATGCACATCTTTGGTGGAGAGGTGTTGTAGCCAGAAGGGTCCAAGCCGAGATGTCTTGGGGGGATTTTGTGGCGGAGTTTAACTCCAAGTATATTCCTCAGGAGGCGTTAGACCGGTTGGAGAGTCGGTTTTTGGAGTTATCTCAGGGGAACCGGACGGTTCGAGAGTACGAGACAGAGTTCAACCGTCTCAGAGTGTATGCGGGTCGGGCTATGGAGGATGAGCAGGCCCAGGTGCGACAGTTCATGAGAGGCCTTCGGTCCGAGTTGAGGAACCTTTGCTTGGTGAGATCATTTGGCACGGTTGCAGAATTGGTCGAAAAGGCCACGTTGATCGAGGAGGGTCTGAGGAGCGAGGTTGTGGTAGTCAGCCCGAACCTTCAGGCAAAGAAGCCTCAATATCAGCCCGGTTCAAGCAAGGTTAGCAAATTTATTCCTATGAGGTGTTAGATTTAAAGTAATTATTGGAATTGCTAACCTTATGTTTATTGTGCTTTGTCCTACGGTGTGTTAAGGGCGACAAGCCAGTGCAGGGGCAGAAGCGCAAGTGGGAGGGTACTCCCAAGTTCAACCAAGGTGGTCAGGGATACTTCGGGTGCGGGAGCAAGGACCATAGAGTTGCGAGTTATCCTCAGAAGGGCGGGACACACAGGGAAACTCGAGTATGCTATCACTGCAAGGAGGTAGGACATATCAAACCAAAATGTCCCAAGTTGCAGCAGGGAGTGGTAGCAGGGGCGCAGCCAGCTAGGCCGGCTGCAGTGATGCCCCGAGTGTACACGATGGTGGAGTTAGGAGAGCCGAGTTCCAGACCGATCACTGGTAAATTTCTAGACTTATTCGAGTTAAGTTCTTGTTAGTTCAAGTTATTTGCCTTATGATGTTGTGTTAGGGTTCTTAGCATATGAGAAATGTGTAGGGACCTTAATCGTAGGACGGATTGAATCTCACGTTTTGTTTGATTCCAGAGCATCGCATTGCTTTGCTACTCCGGAATGGACTGAAAGAGGCGGTATCCGGGGTGAACCAGGTGAGTAGTTAGGATTCGTTAAGGTCGCTGGAGGGAACTTTCTGAGCATGCTTGGTCGAGTTGAGGGTGTGGACGTTGAGGTGGCCGGGGAGTCTATGCCAGCAGATTTGATCATTTGTTCTGTGGAACTGTATGATGTTATCTTGGGTATAGATTGGCTCAGTAAATTCAGAGCGCATCTGGATTGTCATCGGGGACGCGTTGTGTTCAAAAGAGAAAATGGGATGTTGGTTTATCAGAGAGTGAGACCGACTTCTGGGAGTCTAGTAATCTCGGCTATGCAGGCAGAAAAAATGATTGAGCGGGGTTGTGAGGCTTATCTGGCAACTATTATCACCACATAAATGGTTGGAAAGGTTGTAGTTTAGGATATTTCGGTTGTTCAGGAGTTTAAGGATGTTTTTCAGTCGTTGCAGGGGCTACCACCATCTCGGTCAGATCTTTTTACGATTGAGTTAGAACCGGGAACCATGCCGATATCTAAAGCTCCGTACAGGATAGCTCCAGCAGAGATGGCAGAGCTCAAGAGGCAGTTAGAGGAGTTGTTGGGTAAGGGTTTTATCCGTCCTAGTAGTTCACCATGGGGAGCGCCGGTGTTGTTTGTGAAGAAAAAGGATGGAAGTTTCTGGTTATTTATCGATACCCTTTACCACGGATTGATGAGTTGTTCGATCAGCTGAGAGGGGCTACTTGGTTCTCCAAGATAGACTTGGCGTCGGGATACCATCAGATTCCGATTGCTGAGGAGGATATCCCGAAGACAGCTTTCAGGACCAGATATGGGCATTATGAGTTTGTAGTGATGCTATTTGGGTTGACGAATGCACCAGCAACGTTCATGAGATTGATTAACGGAGTGTTTCAAGAATATCTGGATGAGTTTGTGATCATTTTTATAGATGACCTCTTGGTGTATTCGAAGAGTTCTGAGGAGCACGAGGTTCATTTGAGAAGCTGCGGAAATAGAAGCTGTTCGCCAAGTTAAGCAAGTGCAGTTTCTGGCAGCGAGAGATTGGGTTTTTGGGTCATATTGTTTTGGAGAAGGGAGTTTCAGTTGATCCAGAGAAGATTAGGGCTATCAGGGAATGGCCAAGGCCAAGGAATGCCACT
The DNA here is from genome assembly GCA_028015245.1 of Cardamine occulta. Lineage (NCBI taxonomy): Eukaryota > Viridiplantae > Streptophyta > Magnoliopsida > Brassicales > Brassicaceae > Cardamine > Cardamine occulta. The sequence goes on from CM051390.1 coordinate 7,449,962, forward strand.
GAGATTAGAAGTTTTCTTGGTCTAGCGGGATATTATCGGAGATTTGTCAACGGATTCACGAGTATGGCTCAGTCTATGACAAAGTTGACGGGAAAAGATGTTCCGTTTGTGTGGTCTCCAGAGTGTGAGGAAAGTTTATCTTATCTTGATGGCGGGAAAGTTCAGGTGTTCACAGATCATAAGAGCTTGAAGTACATTTTTACGCAGCCAGAGTTGAATTTGAGGCAGAGACGTTGGATGGAGTTAGTGGCAGATTATGATCTGGAGATAGCCTACCATCCCGGGAAGGCAAATTTGGTTGCAGATGCATTAAGTTGCAAGCGGGTAGCTTCGGTTAATGAGTGGGATATAGAGTTCTTAGTGAGTGAGGTTAGCACGTTGAGATTATGTGCTATATCTCAGGAGCCGTTGGGCTTAGAGGCAGCGAATCAGGCTGATCTTTTGAGCATGGTTCGGTTGGCTCAGGAGAAAGATGAGGGTCTGGTTAAGGCTTCCTGTGATGTGGGTTCCGAGTATCATGTTTCTGCGAATGGGACTATATTGGTGCATGGGCGGGTATGTGTACCCAAGGATGAGAATCTGAGACATGAGATGTTGAGTGAGGCCTATGCGAGTATGTTTTCGATTCATCTAGGGGCGACCAAGATGTACCGGGACTTAAAAAGGTACTATCATTGGGTCGGGATGAAGAAAGATGTGGCTAACTGGGTTGCGGCTTGCGATGTGTGTCATTAGTGAAGGCCGAGCATCAGGTTCTGAGTGGGTTGTTGAGGAGTTTACCTATTCCAGAGTGGAAGTGGGATATGATTACGATGGATTTCGTTGTTGGGTTACCCGTTTCACGGACCAAATATGCTATTTGGGTCATTGTTGATCGTTTGACCAAGTCGGCACATTTTCTGGCCATTAAGAAGACCGATGGGGCTGCAGTTTTGGCTAAGAAATATGTGAATGAGGTGGTGAGGTATCACGGGGTACCGGTAAGTATAGTGTCAGATCGTGATTCCAAGTTTACTTCGGCATTTTGGAAGGCTTTTCAACCTGAGATGGGCACTAAGGTACACATGAGTACGGCTTATCACCCTCGGACGGATGGGCTATCCGAGAGAACCATTCAGACTCTCGAGGATTTGCTGAGGATGTGTGTACTTGACTGGGGAGGTCAGTGGTTTGATTATCTGAGCTTGGTGGAGTTTACTTATAATAACAGTTACCAGGCGAGTATTGGAATGGCTCCATATGAGGCGCTGTATGGGAGGCCATGTCGTACACCGTTATGCTGGACCCAAGTGGGGAAGAGAAGCATATATGGTGCTAATTTTGTTCAGGAAACTACGAAGAAGATCCGGGTTTTGAAGCTGAACATGAAAGAAGCACAAGATCGGCAAAAGAGTTATGCCGATAAGAGGAGGAAAGAGATCGAGTTTGAGGTGGGAGATTTTGTGCATCTCAAGATGGCTATGTTACGGGGTCCTAACAGGTCCATTAGAAAGACTAAGTTGAGTCCGAGGTATATGGGTCCGTTCAAGATTGTTGAGCGGGTTGGACCGGTTGCGTATCGGTTAGAGTTACCTGAGATTATGCGAGCATTTCATAAGGTCTTCCATGTGTCGATGCTGAAGAAGTGTTTGCATAAGGATGATGAGATTGTGGCTAAGATTCTGTCAGATCTTCAGCCTAATATGACCGTAGAGGCAAGACCAGTACGGATTCTCGAGAAGAGAGTCAAGCAGGACCGTCGGAAGAAAGTTTCGATGATCAAGGTTTTGTGGGATTGTGATGGGGTGGAGGAGCAAACTTGGGAACCAGAGGCGAGGATGAAAGCAAGATTCAAGAAATGGGTTGAGAAGCAATCAGAGGCTTGAGTTTTCATCGATGGTTTCCAGTTTCGAGTTTAGTATTATATTATGTTGATCACTATGTATTCCGTTGGTGGTGTACACGATTAATACTTTATGATTTCTAATAAGATGAGTATTTCTTATTGTTGATGACTAGTATTGTCATGAGAGTTAAGTAAACATGAATTTTTGGAAATAGTTTTTAAGGGGAGTTAAAAACTTGATTTATAATCAGAAAAAGATTATATGAGTACCCTGAATGACTGGATATGTGATAGATAACCTGAGTATTGGTTATGGAAGGTTGATATTCTGGGTTTAGAATATGGATGATGCCGGCATTACCTTGCAGGGTCGTATGCGGATCATGGGAGGTAGTTTCAGTCGGGAGTGCTTCTAGACGTATAGGGGGTCATGATTGCTCAAAGGATGGGATTGGTCCTGTACAACTCTAGGGAGGATGGATAGTTCCTCTGGTACCCAGAACTCGTAAAGTATATAACCCAGGGTGGAGTGGTATGTGATACCGAGAACCCGTAAGGTTATACTGCCTAGAATGGAGTGGTATAAATGTGATACCCAGAACTCGTAAGGTATATAGCCTAGGGTGGAGTGGTATGCGATACTGAGAACCCGTAAGGTTATACTGCCCAGAGTGGAGTGGTATGAGTGTGATGCCGAGAACTCGTAAGGTGTATAGCCCAGAGTGGAGTGGTATATGATTACCGAGAACTCGTAAGGTTATATTACCTAGAGTGGAGTGGCATGAGTTGATACCGAGAGCTCGAAGGACTTTGTGGCCTGAGAGCGGAGTGGTATGGATACCCAGAACTCATAAGACTTGGTGTCTTAGAGTGGAGAGGTATGAGTTTTGAGTTGTGAGCAATGAATTTATGACCGGAGTCTTAAGCCAGTGACTGAATGTAGACCTCAAAGATTAAAAGTGTTTGATCTCGTGATCGGTGTGTGTTGGCCAGGTTGGTCAAGGGTTATGGTAATCGTGGGTTGAGGTTAATACGGATGGACTGGAGTTTTAGATTCGAGGACGAATCTATGTTAGTGGGGGAGAATTGTAACATCTGCAAACCCGGGTTGGGGTTGGTTCTGATAAATCAGAAAGTTGTTGGGGGTGTAATCGTTGAATTCAGAAGTTAAGGGTTGATTTGATTAAATCCAGAAGTTGCAGTCGGGTTTAATTGATAATTTTGGAAGTTTGGGGCCAATTTGTGATTTCGGAAAGTTAAGGATCAAATTGATCGAATTGAAAGTTTTTCGGAGGGGTTAAATTGATCGGATTAATAGTTTTGGGTCAATTGCAAAAGTGGCAGAAATTGGAGGACTGGTCGGTGTAATAAGGAAAGTTCGATACACATATATGTATGTGCGTGTGTATCGTCTCCTTCGATGAAACCTAGCCGCCTCCGAAGTGGAAAGAAAAGAAGGCTGAGTTTTTGAGGTGCCATTGACGTGAAGGTTAGTGTGGAGAGCAAGAGAGAAGACGGAGTTGGTGGCGTTGATCGTGCCGTCATTGGAGTTCGTTGCCGTGTGTGAGAAGCTTGAGTCGCACTTCATCTCTCACGGTACAGATCTCTCTCTCTCTCGCCAACTCTGTAAGGAACTGTTCCTTTTTATTGTCGTTATCGTTTGGATCGGATCCGTGATCGCCACGTCTTGTGGGTGACTTCACGGGGGCTGCGGCGGTGACGAACGTAGAACGGAGGCATGATGGGGGTTTTGGGTGGTGATGGTTTCGTCGTCGCCGTGTTGATCAGAGCTGATCGGTGGCGTTGTCATCGAGTTGGGAGGTGGTGGTTAGGTGTGAGACTGGAGACGCGATGTCGGGGGTGGTGTGACGTAAGTCACGGCGGTGTGGCGTGAGACGTGAAGAGTACGGCGGTGGTGACGCATTGATGATCGGTGATCGTGTGATGTGAGACGTTGAGGCGGGGTGTTGGATGTGTTGGCTGAAGTTGTTGTGTCGGTGTGTTGATCGTGATCGGAGAGTCGGTGGCGACATTGGTGGTGTTAGAGTTGTAGGTTTTGGTCACGAAGAAGAAGACATGTGACTTTTGTCCTTTTGTGATTATTGGGTGTAGTTAGTTTTTAGTTGCTTGGTGATTAAGTCTTAATATTTTATTATCTTTCTAGGTCTGCGTTTGGGAAACTTAGGGTTTATTCGTCCCGGGGAGTTTCGGAAAATTGCATATTTTGTCGCGGAAATTTTTGTGCTTGGCTAAGGTGAGTGCAGGACCATAAGCTTATCTAAATGATTTAAATATTTAATGTGTTTTCCATGAATATAGGTCGTGTATGATTTCGGGTGGATCTAGATCGAGTGTTCGTGAAATGGTTGATTTAATGTGGTATTTTGTGTTTTAATACGTTAAATATTTTTAAATCGTTTGTGTGTATAGCTTGTAGATGGGAGGATTGCCTTACTAAGTATTTATTGAAATACTTATGCATCTCCTTTTATTTTATGGTTCATTTTGTTTAATTCGAATAATTGTTGAATTGTTGCGAATTATTTATTTTTAGGATTTTTGGAGTTAAAATCATGTTAGAAATTTGGTTAAATTATTTAAATAATTTTGGAAGTAATGTGACTTAAGTTTCTAAATTTGGGTAATTAATTGTGGTGATTTTAATCATGTTTAATCAATGAATTAATTTATGGTTGAGTTTTTGTGTGATTATTTGATGGTTTAAGTTGGTTAAATTGAATTATTTAATTTAATTGAAATTGAGGGATTTTAATATTTATGGGAATATTATTATCTGTTTTTTTATAAAAAAAAAAAAAGTGCGGTCGTTTTAATTGGCAACTCTACGTAATGGTCTGTGGCATGAATCAAGGTTCCATTTGGAGCTAATAGTTAACAAGCCAACCTTTGAGAAGAAGTATAAAGTCATAAAGACTGGAGTTCCATTTGGAGCAAATAACTGGATCGAAGCTGAAGAGGAAAAGACAACCTTTGAGAAGAAGTATAAAGTCATAAAGACTGGAGTCGTGCTTATAACCAAGAAGTTTGAGCCAAAAACAGCAAAGGGCACCAAACGATTCGAGTCAACCCCGTATAACAACAGTGTTGGGCGATCCTCTCGAGGAAAAGGATAGTTCGGGTCTCCTTCCTCCAATACTTGGTTTCACGATGAGAACGCTTACTGCAACATTCACAATGTCAATGGCCATAAGACTAAGGACTGCAGCATCCTCAAGAAGCACATTGTAGAGTTATGGTCAACCTGTAGTCTCATGGATTTCAAGATTGAAGAGTTCGTCGAACAATATCACAAGGATCGCGAAGAGCGAAGCAAAGAACCACAAGCAAAGAAACCGAAGACCTATGACGGTACGCCAACGAAACCCCCAAAAGGACACATAAATGTGATCATTGGAGGATCTAAGTTATGTCAAGATATTGTTCGATCTATCAAGAAGCATAAGAGAGCCGCCATGATGGAAGTAAGCAAGGAGCCAAGAAGTATCAGTGAAAACACGAAGATATCTTTTAAAGCATTCGATACTCAGCACCTCGCAAATCCCCACGACGATTCTTCGGTGATAACACTCGACATTGCAAACTACGAAGTTTCCAAAGTCTTAATTGACACTGGAAGCTCGGTCGATCTTATTTTCCTAAGTACATTACAAAGAATGGGAGTGAGCAGAGCAGACATCATCGGAGCTCCAGCTCCACTCATCAATTTTACAAGTGAGTCTACTATGTCACTTGGTACTATCAATTTACCAGTGCTCGCAGGCGAAGTATCAAAAATCGTAGAGTTCACTATTTTTAATCAGCCAGCAGCATACAATGCTATCTTGGGTACTCCTTGGATTTATCCATAAAGTTTCCGACTCCAAGCGGGGTAGCAACGATCAAAGGAGATCAAGAAGTATCAAGGTCATGTTACCTCACCAGTCACAGACTCAAGATCCAATAGCAATTAACACACCCCAAGGCATCAAAGAGCTAAGTATTTCCTAGTGGGCATAAATATATTGAAGTATCAAAAGAGATAGCCATTGACAAGGAACATCTGGAGCGAGTGGTGAAGATCGGGCTCAGGATTAAAACCAAAGTTACAAGAACAGCTAATTGTTTTTCTGTCAAAACATAAAAGTTCTTTTGCTTGGTCAGTTGAAGACATGCCAAGTATCGATCCGATAATCATTTTTCACGAATTGCATGTAGATCAAAGCTTCAAGCCGATTAAGCAAAAAAGGAGGAAACTTGGTCCTGATCGTGCCAAGGCCGTGAACGACGAAGTTGATAGACTCCTCAAATCCAGATCAATTTGTGAAGTCAAATATCCAGACTGGCTCGCAAATCCTGTTTTTGTTAAAAAGAAAATGGGAAATGGAGTGTTTGTGTTGATTTCACTGATATTAACAAAGCATGTCCGAAAGACAGTTTTCCTTTTCAAACATTGATTGGTTGGTCGAATCAACTGCTGGACATGAATTTTTTTGTTTCATGGATGCATTCTTGGAATATAATCAAATCAAGATGAACCCCGATGATCAACAAAAGACGTCATTTATCACGGATAATGGGATATATTGTTATATCGTTATGCCCTTTTGTTTGAAAAATGTCGGGGCAACCTATCAGCATCTCGTCAACAAGATATTTGACAAATAGTTGGGAAAAACCATGGAAGTTTATATTGACGACATATTAGTCAAGTCATTGAAAGAGTCTGAACACTTTTCACATATTGATCAGTGTTTCGCAATATTAAACGAATATGGAATTAAACTCAATCCTGCAAAGTATACTGTTGGAGTCCCTTCTGAAGAATTGTTTGGATACATTATAACACTGCAAGGTGTTGAAGAAGGTAGAGATGTTAACAAAAAGTTTTTTCCTTACAGTCTCTCTGCCTCAAAGTTGCAGAAGAATAAAATTTTCTGGTTGCCAGGGTTATCTCATTTTTAAGAGTCTGATTCCTGGCTACAAAGACAAATTCTCCTTTTCCTTCGTTTGCTATAAAAGGGTAGATACTTTCCACCAAGAAAATAAGTTCAGAGCAGTAAAACTTCACCCAACCACCACTCCAATTTTTTCACAAGTTAAGACTATGTCATCGCATCCCCATCATTTTTATGGTCCAATGTTTGCTGTAATCGTGTGAAAAAGAACCGAAGCTTAGTAGCATTAGAATTTTTTATCAGTCAAAGAACTTCAAATTCATTATGTTATTTTTGTAATATTCAGTTATTTCTTCTATCTATTTTTCCGGAAATAGTTGATAAAAAATCTTTTCATCTAACACGAGATAGATAAAAACAATTTTCAGCAAATCAATGTTGAAATGAATAATCAAAAGAATTTAAGATTAAAGTACCATTCGCTTTAATGATTGGGGGGGGGGCTGAATAGGGGATAATATGTATTCTTTACTTTGAACGTCTCTTTAAAATCATTAAGCGAAGTGGCATGGAAATTTGGCAAATTAAAAACATTCCGAGGGAAAACTCTTTTTTATGAACTACGATTCGGCTTGATCCCATTTTGGGTACGTAGGCAATCTGATTATTCAGATGCAGCTATCAATCCACACATCAATCAGTTCTTGAAAAACTATTTCGAGATAGTAATTTACAATTAGTAAAATGATCGTTTTACATATCTTCACAAGATAAAATAACTTTACTTTCTAATTGTTTTATCATCACCCTAACACAGTGAGGGATTTCGTAATCAAACTCTTCAGACTCAAGAGCAAGCCAGGTGTAAAGTGAAGCTTCCAATATCTCGATCTCACGAGTAATCTGGCGGATTTCGTGCCTCTTCCTCTTTCACCTTTACTCTTAGAGCCTCCCTCTCGTCTTCAATCCAGTCGTGCTTAGCCATACGCTAAAAACAGCAAATACCTATTCAGTTTTTGTTTTTCATAACGAATAAAGTACCAGACCATGGCACACCTTTTCCAGGAACCGGATAGCAATCTCTTGTTCGCGAAGAGGTAGTCGCTTAATCAAATCACAAGGAACCGTCAGAGAAGTAATCTGATCAAATGATGAAGCCATAGTCAGTTTAAAGTTAAATGAGCGACAGGTATCTCGGTGTGGGTAAATTGCCATCATAGAACTCGTCGAAGAATGTTGCTGAGGGCTGTCAGCCATTTATAATACTCATTTTATTAGAAACTATGTTTGGTTACTAATGAAAGGATAACAATGGTGAAGATACTGAAAAAGAGATAAATTTTGGCAGTTGGAGTATCCATAAAAGACTTTAAATACAGATCTTAATTGATCTTTTACATTCCAAGGATTAAAACATTTTTCCTTTTTTCCCCTAATTAACAGCTGGTGATAATGACAATATTTTCCTGAAATGTTTTAATAAAATTAACTAAAAGACTATTATGATCCGCAAACAGTCTCGCTCTGTGCTGCATTACGATCAGAACATTTGTTTTCGACAGCCACCAGATATTCGGCTTGCAAGCGTTCCTCTTCCTCGCTTTGCGCTTTCTTCTCCGCTATTTGACTTTTTCTGAGATCTTTCATGTATCGAAGAACGTGGCGAGGGATATGGGAAACTTTACTAAGACAATTCTTTTCCCAATACATGGGATTACACTCATAACGACAAATTCACCTTTCACTCTGTGCGATTTTCTTTGATAAAATTCTTCTCTTTTCGCCAAGTAGTTGTCGCCTCCCACATTCTTCATATGATGGCATAGGTAAAGCTACACGGCAAAAGAATTATAAGAAAATTTATCGAAGGGATGTAATCAATAAACACCAAGTGTGGTATTATTACCTGGTGAAGGAAGCGTCTGGCATCTTCCTCTTCTTTTCCAGAAAGGGTTAGAAAATAACCAGGAGTTTTCACTTTATAAGCTTCAAATCCGTCTCCTGAAGCAGGATCAGGACTCGAAGGATCGTCAGGACCATTATGGGTTGGAGGAAAATCGGAGCATTCGGCCATCGGTTCCATTAAAGGTTCGATTTCAGAAAACATTTTGTCTAAATATTTTTGTCTATGATATTAGAAATAGCTCTTTATTAATAATAGGGTAGATAACAAAGATAAGTTTTATTTTCTGAAAGATTTATTCTTGGAAATAAAGCAAATATTTAAACACCCAAACTCAGTAGTAAATGAAAGCCTAGAAATTCACAAACAATTTCAATGATGATTGATGGATGACCCAAGGGACGTTCCAACTTTCTAGCCATCTTTAAAATAAAGATATTTAAGACACAAACCATACATACGGTTCGCACACACTATAAGAAAACAAACGGAATCAGACGGAAAAATCTATCAGAAATTCGTCGGAATACATAATTTCTGACAGGAACAGCCATCAGATCTAGGTCATCGAAAATGAAAACTGCGTCCAAAATCCATCGAAATTTCAGACGGATTTTTGAGGGATTACCGAGGGGCATAATTCCGACGGATATCCGACAGTTATGGCTGTCGGTAAATCTCTTGGAAATCCATCGGTTATGTAGCCATCAGAATACTGTCAGAATATTAATACCGACAGATATCCGACGGTATTCCAATGGACTTGCAACTGACTAGGCTCTGATCACTTCGGACGGATTTCCGACAGAACGATTTCCGATGGATTTCTGACAGATTATTTTCCGACGGATAACATTCCGACGGATTTCTAACAGAATGATTTCTGACGGATTTCTGAAGGACTATATTTGACGGATAACATTCCGATGAATTTCCGATGGATTTAATATTTTTTTATTTTTTTATTATTTAATATATAATTTAATTTTAAATCTGAAAAAGAATAAAATAAAATAAAAATTGAAAATTGAAATCAAAATATCTAAAATCCAAAAAAACCGAAAAATAATATTCATAATACTTAGTTTTTAAAAAAATAAAACACAAATAAACTTCAAATATGAAAACTAAGGCTGGCCTTGCTGAAATCGAGCAATGAATGCCTTCATTTCTACAATCTGATCTTTGATTTCTTTCATTTCTTCTATCTCCTTTGCTCGGGCTGCTTCGAGTGTCGCTCGGGCTTCTTCGAGTGTATCAACCTTGGTCGTCAAAGATTCAAGTAGAGCAGTCTTCTCCGCGAGTTCTGCGCTAATATCCAAAGCTTCAGAAAATCTAGATGAAGTAGTAGCTGAATCTTGTCGAAGACCAAAAATGTGGCCTTTTACTTTCGGAGTAGCCTGCGAATCAAAGTAAATGTAAAGAGTGTATAAATTGATTTAAAATTCATAATTTAAATGAAAATAATTAAAAGTACTAACTTCAAACACCATTGTGTTTATTGTATCAAATGGAACTTCTGTGAAGGTAGGAGTTCCATCATCGTTGAGCGATTGAGATTATAGAAACTCATTACCAAGCTGCTCCACGTTATCGATGATCTCCCTAGCAAGCCCATCTTTTACTTCTCTGGTATTCTTGTTGGTGTGAAAATCTTTGAGTAACTTAAGATTAGATGTTCGACACCACCTTTTCGCCTCTGTAAAAAAAAGATTATATTTAAAATAGGACTAAAAAAATATTATGAAATCAAAAACTTACAATTTGTTTCCGACGGATTTTCTTGCTTGTTCCTCCCAAATTTTGCGACGATGGACCTTTGCCTTGGCGGTTGCTGTTCCGGTGGGTTGAATGTTTTGCAGAGTCCGCCTTGGTTGAGTCCTTCTGCCAATGTTGTACGAACCCATTCCATAGCTCCGGGTATGCAAGCAATTCCTTTAGAATGTCAATATGGTTCCACTTATTCTTCCACTCGTACATCTTCCGGGAGTACATCTGGGCACATTTCTGATGGAAAGCATTTCTAACGTGAGACGTGAGCTAAGGCACCCAAGTGAATTCTTGCTGCAAAAGTGTATAAAAATTAAAAATAAAATATGTAAATTAAAATAAAAGAAAAATATAAAACAATAAACTTTACCGCAAATTGACTAAACCACTCTCTTGATCATCCAACGGCATACATGCGTACGTCGGGTACGGATGTTGTACCATACCATTAAGCATCCGGTTGATGGCCTTTGTTATCTCACTATCTGAATCTCCAAACCTTTCATACTATTTAATAAATTAGTTAAGTACCAAAACAAAATATATAAATAATATTTTAAAAAAATTTAAATATTGACCAAATCCCTTGCGGATGAATTCGAGTCAAGCATTTCCGTCCCTGTTGAATCACAAAATTGTCGATGTTCATTTATGTAGGCAGAGAAGAAGAAGCAGCAGCAGCGGGTGATTAGGTTTCCGGAACCTGAGTCGAGTGGAGTTGACTCGAAGACCGTCTAGGATGAGAACGACCCCCTGAAGATTGAACATATGCACCATAGTTCCATTCGAAAATGAAAAAAAAATTAATTAGTAAAAAAATATGTAAAATTAATAACACAACATATATTAAACAAAATATTAAATTTTAATCAATACTAAATTAGTTATCATTCTTAATACAATTTTCAAAACTCCCTACAAATCAATATTTTTTTAAAAAAACCAAATATTTCTTAAACTTTTATTAAAATTATTAAATATCCATTGCATTTCTTAAATATCCATTAAAATCCTTAAATATTCATTTCTTAAATATCCATAAAAATCCTTTAGATAAATATCTAACAACCTTAACTCTAAATCCTAAATTTCAATTCCACAAATTCCAAATCTACAAATCAAATAAATCTACAAATTCCAAATCAAAACCCTAAATCTAACATCACAAATCCTAAATCTAACAACCCAAATAGTTATTAAACCAAATTCTAAATCTATCATATCCGAAATCTAAATTCAATCCAATCTGAAATCTAAGAAATCCGAAATCTAACCCGAAATCCAAAATCTAATCCGAACTTATCAAATCTGAAATCTAACAAATCTTAAATTATCAAATCCGAATTCTAATCCAAAATCCAAAATTATAAATATATCAAATCCAAAATCTAACAAATCAATTCTTAGATCTAACCAACCATAACATAAATCCTTAAAAGGAGTTTAAGAAACTTACAAATTAGAAGGATTTTGAGCCATTTGGAATAATATATGAAGAAATGATGAAGAATTTGGAAGGGAAAGTTCTTCTCAAACTCTGACTTTTTTTTCTTGGGAATTTTCGTCACTTGGGTCGCGGAGAAGACGAAGTGGGTGATATAATAAAGAGATATTTCCGATGGCTAAACCCGTCTGAAATCCATCACGATCTAAATAATTTAAATGAAACGCATGTTTTGGAAATAAAGAGAAAATACGCGCCTTAATTTTCTCGTATCCATCGGAATTCTGTCTGAAATTTTCGATGGATTTATGATGGATATGTGAAAATTTAGGCCGCATGGGAAATAAAAAGTATTTCGCGGGTAAATTTCAGCTATCCTTCGGAAATCCCTCGAAATTTTCTGACGGGTACATGAAAGCTGCATGTCTTGTCATTCATCAGTCAAACCTTAACAAACGACATATGGTTCCCTTAAACCGTCGGAAATCCATCCGATGTTTCCGAGGGATTTCTGACGGTTTAAGGGTTTCGAGGGTTTTTTCAATTTATTTTATTTGAGATATATGTGGTGTATGAAATATTTATGAATTCAAGTATAAATTAGTAATAATCATTATTGTTTTGGTGAAATTAGTCAAAAAAACAAATGTTAGTTAGTGTGGTTAAACATGTACACTTATATTATATGTGTCTTAACTAACATATATATGCAAACTATGACATAATTTGAAAACATCTATTATACCTACATTATCAATAAGTTTATATTTTCTTATTATGTAATTTAACTATTCATATTGTCTATTTGAGCTATGTTGTGTTAACTGCAAAAAATATCCATCACAGCCTAAAACCGTCGGAAAATTCCTACGGATTTCTAACGGAATTGTTTTTTTGAATATATATATAATCTTGTAGTATAGTATTTAAATATGATATTTGGTTTAGAATAATGATTATAGTATTTAAATATTATAGTATTGCTGTTAACAAAAAAAAAATGACATTTTTCATAAGTATGTGATAATTAATATATATAATTTAGTTCCATTATACACCAAATTTAAAAATACAACTTGGCTTATTAAATTTGACTACTCCGAATCTGTTGATGATCCTTCAGATGGAATATCGTCTGAATCTTCAGAAAATTCTCCATGTTCTTCGTCTGAGTCCGAGTGCACTATATCATCACCGAAGTGTGTGAAATCAACCACAAGCTTGACCTCACAAGAATGCTCAACCGTATCCATTGGAACACTGTTGATTGGCTGCAAAGCATCGTATTCGGGAACTCCATAAATTCTTCCTCTCGGGTTTATTGCAGTAACAGTAATCCATGGGTCTGCAAGCCGAGTAACTCTAGGATAACGGATATAGCATACCTAAAACAATAAAAATTTTGTTAGATAAACCAACATGTAGATATAATTAATTGATAATATATATAAATTCTTAGTAACAAACCTGGTCCACTTGCGACGCTAGAATGAACGGGTCATATTTAAGTAGTCTCTGTGTGGAATGAATAGACGTCACACCCAATTGATCGACTAGAACACCACTCCCAATTATTGGATCATACCAATCACACATAAAAACAGTGCATCTCAAGTCTAACATCTCTGTGTAACGCACTTCTAAAATTTCTCTCATAATGTCGTGGTACACTAAATCACCAGATTGAGTCAAAATACCATAATCAGAAGTAGTCATGGTTCTTCCTTCCTCATAAACCCTAAAAGCATATCCCCTTGTGCAATACCTTTGGTATGAAGTTTCAATATAGTTTGGACCATTAACCATTTCCATTAACCATATCCGAAACGACTGACAACTTGTTATTCCTTCAGAAACCTAATCAAGAAATTATTAACAAATAATTAAGCATCTTCTTTAATCTAATAAACAAAAGTAAAATTGATTACCAATGTTAATCTAATCACTTACGTAAAATTGAAACCAAGGCATAAAATCCTTCTCCTTATGGACATGAAGTTCTTCTTCTAACTTTGCCGTATAAAAGCCATGTATTAATCCCATGTAAATCTTATAAGAAAACCAAAAAGGTAATGAAATTAATCTACAAATTTAAGAAACCACAAAATTACAAAATAAATGATATATAATTGACATAAGTATTTGTGTTATACCTTTCATATTCCACAATATCCTCACAATTTGTTAGGATATACATATGCAAGTGTGTGAACTCCTGATGTGAAAGTTTGCGCCTCTTTCCTTTACCAATCGCTTGACCATCTTGGGAAAACAACTTGGGTACATACACAGAATAAATTTCTCGCTCACCTCTATCATCATGGTGAGCTGGATGTATACTCTTTGTGCGAACTTCCAATGGAAAGTAATATTCAACAAAGTGTGAGGCTTCTTCATTAAGACTTTTTGCTACAATAGATCTTTCAACTTTGCTAAAATTTTTAACCATCTTCTTCAGATGGAACATATACCGCTCAAAAGGATACATCAAAAGGGTATTGAACAGGACCCCCTAGTGCAGCTTCTCGTGGAAGATGTATTGGAAGATGTTCCATAACATCGAAGAAAGACGGCATAAGGATCTTCTCAAGATTACAAAGAATCAACGAGATATTTTCTTGTAAATGTCGGATTCCGTCAACTGTAAGTGTTCTCGTTTATATATTCCAAAAGAAAGCACCAACAGCTGCATATAAAAAAATTTAAATATTAAGCTAAAATAAATATATATAATCTGTGTTTAAAAAGTAGAACATAATGATATATATCTGCAATGACTGGGTGGACATCTTTATGAAGAACATTGGCAAATGCAAATGGAATTAGCCGCTGCATCACAACAACACAATCATGACTCTTCATCCCAGTAAATTTTTCTTCTCCATAATCGATGCAATTCTGTAGATTAAATGCATAACCATCAGTGAATTTGACTTCATTTTTAATCCAATAAAAAAATGCTTGTTTCTTATGAGCTTCCAACCGATACCTAGGAAAATGACATTTACTATTTGGAAGAACTTCAAGATAATCCCGATCGCAATACAATGGCAAGTCTAATCTAGACTTCATATTATCTTTCGTTTTCCCTTGGACATTTAAAATAGTGTTCATAAGGTTGTCAAAGAAGTTCTTCTCAACATGCATAACATCTAAATTGTGTCTCAACAAATGGTCCTTCCAATAAGGCAAATCCCAAAAAATACTCTTCTTGTGCCAGTTATGAACAACACCAACACCGTCAACGGGATCATGCCCGTTACCCCCACATTTTGGTGTCTGGTCAGCACCAAAATCCCTTAACTGCTCCAATATACTTATCCCATCGATCTCAGGAGGTGGACCATCAAATACTTGTTTATCCTTCGTAAACAATGTCCTAGACCGATGATACGGATGATCACTTAGTAGAAACCTTCTATAGCAATTAAACCAAGATGTTTTTCTTTCGTGCGTCAATTAGAATGCATCTGTGTTATCTTGGCAATATGGGCACGATAATCTTCCATGAGTTGTCCATCCAAACAACATACCATATGCTGGGAAATTGCTAATGGTCCACATTAGAACCGCACTCATCATAAAATTATGCTTGCAAGAAACATCATATGCTTTGAAACCATGGTTCCAAAGCATTTGTAACTCATAGATCAATGGTTGGAGGAATACATCTAGAGATCTCTTCGGAAGCTCTGGGCCTGGAACAAGTATGGAGAGGAACAAAAACTCTCTACGCATGCACATAGATGGAGGCAAATTATACGGTGTCACTACAACATGCCACAAGGAATATTGTCTTCCATGTTTCTCAAATGGGATGAAACCATCTGTACATAACCCAAGGTACACATTTCTTCGCTCATACGCAAAATCCGGATACAATGATTGAAAACGCTTCCACGCTTCTGCATCTGAAGGATGTATAATCTCTCCTTCCAGACGATGCTCTCCATGCCATCTCATTGGCTCTGTCGTGCGCTGAGATTGATATAATCTCTTCAACCTTTCTATTAACGGTAAATACCACATCCGTTTAAATGGAATTAGAACTCTACCACTAGTTTCCTGATATCAAGGTTTACGACAAAATTGACATCTTTGATGGTTTTCATTCTATCTCCAATATATCATAAAGTTGTCGATGCACAAATCAATCACCTGATACGGCAAACCAAGACCAGCTACAAGTTTTTGTACCTCATAGTATGATGCTGGTGAAAGATTATCTTCAGGCAAGATATCTTTCACAAAATTTGCTATCACATCTACACACTCCTCCGCTAAATTAAAGTTTGTCTTAATAGTCATCATTCTACTAGCAGATGATAACGGTGAATGACCTTCTCTACAACCATTATATAATGGTTTTCGATGCATTTAACATATCAAAAAACCTTCGCGCTTCAAATTAGGTTCACTACCTGACTGCATATGCTCTCTAAATGCATCATTCACCATCTCAACAGTTCCTACGCTGACATCTACTTCCATTCTATCTCCTACACTACCAATAACATATGGTTCGCTAGTACTACCATAATCACCATAATCATAATTTTTTTCCCCGTGTAAGTACCAAACTTTGTACCCCGGCATAAAACCATTGCTATAAAAGTGATGTCAAACTAACTCTACTTTAATATTATGCGAATTCTGGCAAATTGAACAGGGACATTTCAACTTACCACTTTTTTTGTCCGTGGTTGATTTCCAACCACATCCATGAATTCGCATATCCCTCGTGCGTAATCGTCATTCAATAATGATATGACTATGGCTAGCAAGGAGGAGGAACCAATGCAACATGGAGACGACAATGAGGAGCAAAGGAAGCAGCTGGAACCAGAGCTACAAGGAGCTGAAGATTTATGCATTTCTCTGGGTCCTATCACTAGGTCTAAACAAGAGAAGCTCAAGACTACTTTGCAACATCTTCTCCACACCATCTCGGACAGTTTAGTGTGTGCTAATCCAGCTACACTGGTTGTGATCCAAGCCACCTAAACATTTATCAAGAGAGGTGATATGACTTACACTCTTTTTTCCTTCATTTGGTTTTGTCCCATTGGGTTTTCCAAATAAGGTTTTTAATGAGGTAAGCCATATCACTCACTCATCAGCCTCTTGATAAAGCTTAAGCCCACTTCTATCTCTTATCCAAATGAAGCAGCCCAAGTCCAATAAGAAGATTCAGCCAAAACTTGAAGACATGAAGAGTCATTTTCTTTGTTCAAACTTTGGTTTTAATGCTATGTAATTCTCGAGATTCTCTCCTTTACTCTTTGGCTGATTTAAACTCTTGTAAGGCTTCATTTCTAAGTTATCAAACTCTTTTCATATTCTCAAACTCTCTGGAATCTGTTTGATCATTTCTTGTTCAAAGTGTCGGGTCTTCATTCCTTCACACCGAGCAAGCCGATAGTCTTAGGGTCTGTCACAACTCCTAGGAAGTTTCACTTCGATCCACCCCTTGTTCACCACGTCTAGGGTCTTCACCCACGTACAGAACAAGTCTGAAAGTCCAAAGGTTCACCATCCCCTTTGGAAGTTTCGCAACAACCCCCAAGATCCATCGGATCTTACTCACTGTTTCTACATCTTTTCATCTCTTCCGCATCACCCATCTTATCATCGATCATCACAACCTCTTGGAGAGCATTCAGGGACTTGATCCTCAACTAGGATCATATCAAGTGATACCACTCAATATAATGTTTTTATATTGTGATGGATTTCCGACGGCTTAATACAACTCCGATGGATTTTTGACAGATTTGAGCTCTCGATAACCCATCGGAGATCTGTCACAATTCCATCGCAATATTCCGACGGATCACTGCTCCGTCAGAAATTCCATCTGAATCTGGTAAGCCTTCTTGTAGTGACAACTGAGCTTCACAAAACACAAAAACAAAGCAACTTGTGAATAAAAGCACTGCCTCGCATTCACCCATTTAAAAGAAAATTCATTCCAGTGACGCCTGATTCAAATTTCTTCATAAGACTCCTCGATCAAAAAACTGATGATTTTCTCGATTTATAAGCAGAGTCAGTCTACTAGGACATTCTTTAAGCCGAGCTCTATCCTCGCATATATTTACCAGGGATTACTTAAACATATTTTCCTATTTTATGGTAAAAATATAAAAATTGAAGCCGAATTTAAATCCTCGCATATTACCGAGGAAAGCTGATATGGTATTCCTTTAATAATGGTAAGGGCCTGATCAACCCATATTTCGCTTGAAAACAAATTCATACTAACGAACGAAGTTGGACTTTGCAAACCCAACACATTTTTGTTCAAATCAAATCATAGTACATAATCTTGAATAAAGAATTTATACAAAAACAAATATTTTCCAAACAACGGAAACAAGAAATAAAAACATTTTATATTCTATCCGCCTCACAGAAGTTACTACTAAGAATGACTTGGAGGTGCACGGGCTAAGTTTTTCCTCCCCGATTCCTAAATAATTTCAAACCTCAATTTAGAAACTTGTTTCAAACTCATGATTGAAGATTTAGAACCAAATTGATTAAAGGGTACCTCCTCAAGGAACGTCAGTCCCTAGACAGGTGTTCTCATGAGTCGCCTCCGTTAGAGCTCAAGAAGAGCTTTCAGAGGCTAATAACTCATCAAACAACGAGCTGTACTCCTCAAAATCTTGATCTGAATAGGAGACGGATCGAACTTGAGCTTCAACTTCAGCCATTAAATTCTTTACCTCTTTTTCTCCTTGACCAGATTAAAATCTTTCTTCTCAAAAAGAGAGATAAGAGTCTTGTTACTAGACAATTCATTGACGTCAGATTAGAGTCGCATCTTTGCCTTTAGATAATCGAAATGGTTTCCTATTTCTTTCATCAAACCACGACAGCAACTCCTTAGTTCATGACGCTTCGCATCGGTTGGTTGTTCTCGATCAGTTTCTCTGGATATTAAAAGAGCAACATACTTTTGCTTCAACTCCTCGAACCCCTCTGAGTATGCTCCTTCTTTGATACGAAGATATTGAAGCCCGCGTAGCATTCAGTTCATGAACCAATTCGCCTATTTTTTCTGTGATAATTTAAGAGAATCAAGAGCACTTTGACGTTCTTTTTTCAGCTGGTCAACTTTTCCAATCAGTGAAGCACCGTCCCTAATCTCTTTTTCAAGATCGGCAATTCTTTTTTCTGCGGTGTTAAATTTCGCCAAAGGAACTCTTCTTCTGATGGCTGATTCATAGTAACGAACGGTATCATTAAAACCAGCAACAACCTACGAATAAGTCAAAGGTATCAGCTAGATAAAGGATGTACGTAATAACGATACATAACAAGTAAAATTTTATAATACCTTCGCCTATTGAATCGAATTCTTTACATAAAGATCCCTTGCATTGGGATCCCATTTATCAAAAGAGGAAAGGGTTTCCCGCCGTAAGATACGAATTCCCAAAAACATTCAGCGATCACCATTCTATTTTTATGTACATCTAGGCAAAAGAATCACCATGATATGTTAAAAACGTTCTATAGGACCGTCTAGTACTCGGGAAATCAAAGCATACCCTCGCTAAAACGAGCATTAGTCAAAGCAATCTTAGAGGAAGAAGTTTCATAGCTTTGAGGTCCTTTTTTACTTTGATTACAGGAAGGGTTCTGATCCTTATCCAAAAAATTCTCTTCTAAACCCCTTTTGGAAGGAATACGCGGAGGAGGAGGCATGAATGTTTGACTTTTCCCTTTATCAACATTTTGAGGCATCAAAGAAGATTCACGGTGGATACGATTAGAAGTAACTTTCCTCTTCCTTCCCCACAAATTTGCGTTGGGATCCTCACGTTCTTCGCTATCGGAGACAGCAGTCGGATGAGTTAAGGGAGAATCACGAATGATTAGCTCGGAAATCAGGCTATTTCTGTGAGATGAACTATCAATTTTAGTAGCATGGTTTTTCTCACGAAGCCGCATGCTGGCATTGTTAACCTTCTTCCCTAAGTTTTTCTCCATGGCAAAATTTACGTTCTCATTCCGAGCTTTCTCCAAAACGGAAAATTTAAGAGTGTCTACCTCAACAATTAAAGGATTTAAAGATTAGATTCAGCCATTCTGCAAAAGACTTACTCCAGTATGAATAAGGGGAAGCGAGAAGGATTCCCAGTGAACTTCTTTCTTCAGTGCAGAGGTAAAAAGCGAGAAGGATTAGAGTATACAAACAAAACGTTAGGTAGAGAGGTAGTTTAACTCACCAAGCGAATTGGTCCAATCACATCGAAGCATACTAACGGCAGAGGAGGGGTCAAGTTTCACAAGAAACCAAAAGTCTCTCCAATTTTCTTCGTCTTCAGGAATACCGAAAATCAAAGTCTCTTTGGTATGAAAATAAGAACTGTAGGTACCTCGGTTAGCAGAGCGAACACCAATGAATTTAAAGAGGTCATTTGAACTCAACGACAGGTTGACCTCGGAAGCAAGAGTCAGAAGACAAATGATATGTCCAAGCATCTTCGGACACATTTGCGGGAACGTCATTTCAAGAGAAAATAAGCATAAAACAAGTGCATCGAGAATTGCGAAAAACAAACCGCAACCATAGAAGTAAGATTCATAAGCACATATGTAGCCCTCTCTTATGAATTCCAGGGTTTCATCAGCATTCGGAAGAGCAAATTCAATTTCCGATGAAATTCGACAGTATTTCCTTATACCTATAATCGATTCGGATGTGGAGCGAGAGGACGGGTGAGGGCCAAATTGGTCATTATGACCCGGGGAATTGTTAGGTGTACAACTTTTACTTTTTTCGTGAGAAGAAGTATAAATTTTTGCAGCCCTCGTCGTGATTCGTAGATAAATGGGAAGAGTCAATTTCAAAAAAAAAACAAACAAACAACACAAAGGGAACGAGTCAATCTCAAGTATCTGAAATATTAGACGAACGGAAAGTCCAATTTAAGAAGAATCTGCTTTAAGAAAAACCCGGGTTGTATTGGGAAGAGGAAAATGTTCTCAAACTTGCTTTTTCAAAACAGGGAAGCGCCTAATTAATGAATGCGTGTCATGGGACTATAAACGTCAAAACCTCAAAATTTTAGAGGTTAAAAGAGTAAAAACACTTAAGTCCTCCGAGCCAGGCAGCGGCTCACAGCACTTGGGGGGCAAATGTTGCTACCGGAGCCATATCTAGGATCCATTCTCTCCATATTATGACACATGTCATTGTATTTAATACATTAAAAAGGTTATTAGATCATTCGGAGCAAGAAGAGCAGGCGAACTAAGCAAGAGCTCGGGCAAGCGAAGTAAGGTCTGGGGGGTAGTGAAGCCTTTTGGAAGAGGAAGCAAGTGAAGCCAAAGACTATCCGCGAAGAAAGATGGATCTGCTCATCGGAAAAGATTTCATTCAAAATGGAGAACATTTTTACATTAAAGTTTAGATCGAAACCGACGACTTAAAGGAGAATAATATAATTAATTAGTCATTATTCTTTGCATTAATTCTCTAATAAATGTATAAATACCGACCTTCTTAGTCTTGTAAGGGGGTCACTCATTTTTTTCACAAAAGATCAATGTACACAACTTTTCTACTATTTCTCTTACTATACGTAATGTCCATTTACTAGTTCATTTTCTTACACAAATCTTATTTAACTTAATAAACATTTCGAAAGATGCAGGGGTTTACGTGTAAAATCCCTATCCATTTCTTCTTCTTTTTTTTTCTTCTTTTTCGAAAGGGGAAATGGTACGTATATTCCCACAAGTCTCGTAGGCATGAGATAGTTACCTTTTTAAAATTGAATCCTGATGTACATTTGGTGTACAGTCGGAGAAGTTGTTCTCCTAAGTTTTCCTTTGCACACACAATCAACAAGCTGCAAGTGCACAACAATCCATTGTAGTACTTAAGGTATAATGATCCCACAGAGAGAGAAGTTGTTTTGCAAATCAAGAGGAACAAGTAAGGCTAGAACTCAATAACAAAAAGGGTTTGATTTGTTGTGTCACGCAACAAATACGCAAAGAAATTGGATTCAAACTATAATAAAAAGGTGTTGGGTGTTCAAGGGTTCGTCGGGTTCTGTGATAAAAAAATTGAAGATAAATTCATGTAATGCATATCTATTACTAAGTCTCGGACTATGAAACAAGTTCGACCAACCTATTACCATAGAGAAAATCAGCTAAAATCTATATGTCCTGAGACTCAACTTTCGCAGGCAACAACACATATGTCAAAGCATTAAAAACAGGATCAATCCTAGTCAATAAAACTCCATAACAAATTGGTATGTGCTTGTTATGACGCGTTACTCATCCAATCTAGGTTCAAACAAACTAAGCAAGCGGATAGCATAACCTAGATGCCTAATATCAATAGCTAGTTCATGATGCTAACTATATGCAATAAGAAAGAGATGAGACAAAAAGAACAGTATAGACGATGATAAACTCGCCACTGAAACTAAACAGAACACATCCCCCTTTGATTAAACCCTCTAAACCAAACAAGCAAATTACTCAAACATGCTTAAAGAAATCATCAAAGCAAGGTGAAAGCAATTCATAGATTTTATAAAATAAAGAATAAAGGTTCAGAGATTATGATAGGATCTTCCCACAGATTGATAGCTTTCGAGATGGTGATGGATAGAGAAGTTGGATGGATTGAATGGTCACACTTATAAAATAAAGAATAAAGGTTCAGAGATTATGATAGGATCTTCCCACAGATTGATAGCTTTCGAGATGGTGATGGATAGAGAAGTTGGATGGATTGAATGGTCACACAGAGATTGCAGATTGTCTCTGATATACCGTGAAGCCTCCCAAGATATGACACACTTGGACAAGACCAATCTTGAGTTCACTCGGATATGACACACCAAGGAACACAAGAAACAGATCGAATATTACACACCAATCTAGGGTTTATTCACAAAGAACTGAAGATAATTCACTCTCAAAATTGATAAAAGAAAATTTGATTGATTTACTC
Source organism: Cardamine occulta (assembly GCA_028015245.1). Lineage (NCBI taxonomy): Eukaryota > Viridiplantae > Streptophyta > Magnoliopsida > Brassicales > Brassicaceae > Cardamine > Cardamine occulta. The sequence goes on from CM051390.1 coordinate 7,472,792, forward strand.
TGAGTTTCGACACGTTTAAATAGCAAAAGGGGTAGCAAAATATCTAAGCATTATTAATTGAAGGAATTAAAACTAAAAGACTTCAACAAAAAAATGACTCTTCCACTCCTTTTCTTCAGTTCCCACGAGTTGGACTCATGATTAGGGCCATGAAATCTTCTTAAGGCTTTGATAAATCTCTCATGGACTTAGATGAATAAGTGACACAATTTGCCTCATTAAAAACTTCCTTTGGAAAACCCATTGGGACAAAACCAAAGGCTAGGAAAAAGAGTACAAATGGATCACCCTCTTTGTTAGTCCACTTGAGAAGGTATTGCAATCAGCATATTCTGATATCCAATGTACTTCATTTGATCCTTAGACGCTTGATGATCTTTCACTTGAGCGAGTAGTCCATTGATTGAATCCTGGAATACCTTGGCTTTTGCTCTTGTCATAGGTCCACTAGGTACAGCCAATGTTTCCTCAACTCCATGTATCTCCTCTCTAAATTTAAGCTGCATTTGATTCTCTTCCATGATCACATCATCCCCCTCCTCTTGAAAAGGATTTGACCTCAAATCTGCCTTATTTACAACAAAAGGAATTAACTCAGCGACATTAAAGCTTGAACTCATATTGTACTTACCTTGTAGATCGAGCTGGGAAGCATTGACATTGTTCTTCTTTGTAACTCTGAGTGGACCATCAATTCTTAGTTGCAGTTTGGACTTCCTTTCAGCTGGAAATCTTTCTTTCCTCAGGTGTATCCACACTTGGTCTCCTTCCTCAAAGATCTTCTTACGCCGGCCCTTGTTGGCATGTTTTTCGTACAACTTCGTTTTCTCTTCTATGTTCTTCTGAGCTTTCTCATGGATCTGTTTAACAAGTTCAACTTTCTTTTTCACATTTGTGCTTGCTCTTTCACTCAAAGGTAAAGGGGTTAGATCCAAAGAATATACAGGATTGAATCCATGAACAATTTTTAATGGAGAAAACTTTGTGGCTGAATGCATTGAGCGATTATATGCAATGTCAACATGCGGCAAACAATCTTCCCAAGTTTTCAAGTTCATTTTAATCAGGGCACGTAACACAGTAGACAAAGTTCTATTGAAAATTCAGTTTGTCCATCAGATTGAGGATGGCAAGTTGTTAAAAATAACAACCTAGTTCCTAGCATAGACCAAAGTGTTTTCCAAAAATAGCTCAAGAACTTGGTATCCCTATCACTAACAATTGTCTTAGGCATGCCATGAATACAAACTATCTCTTTAAAGAACAAGTTAGCTACATGAGAAGCATCATCGGTTTTATGACAAGCAATGAAATGCTCTATTTTAGAAAACCTATCAATACCAACAAAGATTGAGTCCTTTCCAGTCCTAGTTCTAGGCAATCCAAGAATAAATTCCATAGATATGTCATTCCACGGCTGAGTAGGGATCGGTAAAGGGGTGTACAAACCTTGAGACTGTACCTTTGATTTGGCTTGTTTGCAAGTGACACTTCTTCCAAAGACTCTCTCCGCATCTCTCTTCATATGCGACCAATAGAAGTGCTCTTGCATTACTTTGAGAGTCTTATAAATTCTGAAATGTCCCATTAAGCCTCCTCCTTGCGCTTTCCTGACTAGCAAATCTCTCATAGAGCAATTAGGCACACACAAACGATTTTCAAAAAAGAAAAACCCTTCATGCCTAAAATATTTTCCAAAAGCAAATTTAGCACAAAACTTGTTAACCTCTTGAAACTCAGCATCAGTCTCATAAAGATTTTTAAGTTGCTCAAATCCTAACAGTTTAGCATCCAAAGTAGTAATCAAAACATACCTTCGAAATAGGGCATCTGCAACAACATTTTCCTTACCTTGTTTGTATTTGATCACATATGGAAAAGTCTCAATAAACTCTACCCACCTAGCATGTCTCTTGTTGAGTTTTACTGACCTTTTAAATGCTTCAAGGATTCATGGTCAGTATGAATGACAAAATCCTTTAGCCACAAGTAGTGCTGCCACGTTTGTAGAGCTCTCACCAAAGCATATAACTCCTGATGCGATCCTAGGAAGCACTAAGGAGTTAGAAGAGGAAATGGAAGCTTATGAAGATAAGGAGATCCAACAAGGAGCAAAGGATGCATTGGAGGAGCAAATTGGAACGATTACTCGGGCTAGAACAAGAGAGTTTCACCAATGATTTAGGGTCTCACTTCAGTGACTACTTATATGGATCACTTGCACTGTCATGAGGGTATCAAGACTTCACTGGTCAAGATACACGCCCAAGAGATTTAGTAAATGGCCATGAGGACTATGCATACTCTTTTTCCCTTCTCCTCGGTTTTTTCCCAAGTGGTTTTCCGGAAAAGGTTTTTAATGAGGTGCATTGGGTCTTATGTCCATCTTGCCATTTGCTGAGTTTGATCCACCTCCAGGCCCATTTACTTCATCATAGGCGTGGCCCATATCTCTTCTCTATCTCATTTGAATTTTGAATGTTGTGTTTAATTCTGCATGGTCATTGTGTGATTTAAGAGGCATGTCTCGTAACTCCACACTCTTTATTGCTACTTCCTTCTCTTCTCTTTATATTCTGCATCTGAACCTCATTATAATTTATCAAATATTTTATTCTCAAAAGTCTTTCTTGTCTGATTGCCTTGTTCTCTGGTGTAAAGGATCATCATCCACACCTTGACAAGTTTGAAATCATTGGATCGCTTCATAATCCTTTGACGTTTCAGATCAATCCACCTCTTGTTCTTGCCGAGTTTGGTTTTCACCCACTCGAGAGCAAGCCTTGATTGTTCAAAGGCTACTCATCACCTTTGGAATATCACTCATTCAAACCGATTCATCACCTTCACTCCATTTCATCACTTATGCACTCATATCCGTTCACTCTACTCATCACAACAATTGGAGAACATTCAGGGACGTTGATCCTCACCAGGATCATATCAAGTGGTATCAGAACCCACTCCATACCAGGTTGTGTCTCTTCAAATCGATCACACCCTTTTTATATTCCGCAGATCATTTGAATCGATTCTGTCTGTTGATTGCTAGAATTTTCATAATTATTTGGTGATTGATAAAATCGTGAAATCAGTTTCTAAAGAACCTATTACGAGTCTAGTTTCTGTAAAAAATTATTTCAGAATGTTTGGACACGATTTGATATTTTAATCTGACCGATCATCTTCAAGTGTTTTGATTTTCATAAATCCGTTTTAATTGCTAAAATCGTGAGATCGGTTGGATCTGTTTTAAAAGAGAGTCTAGTATTTTAGAAAATTGTTTCTAAAATTTTTGAACGTGTTTTGATAATTTATTCTGTTCGATCAAGTCAAACAGTCTTTTAGGATTCTAGAAAGCTTGCTGAGTTTTTCTTTGTTGTGTTTCTTTGGGCATTTTTACTTGTTACTTGTTTGAATATGAACAGGTACCACGGTGGGAACCAGCAATGGTGAAGAGGAATCATCAAACTCCAACAAACAACTCCTTGATTCTTTAAGAGCCATAATGGCCGAAAGTATGGCAACCATGAGAGCTGAATTAGAAAGATCCATCAATGACCGACAAAGGAGGGAACAAGAGATTAAGCCCAAGCCACCAGACAACACATCGAGCTCAACATGCAGCAGCTCACAGAAAACCTCTCACGCTCCAAAATCCACGTTTTATGTCAGTTCTGATTATCAACATGCTAATGAACTTCAACTCTTTAGATTTTCAGGAAAAAGAAACTACCTAGAATGGGAAAGAAACATGGACGATTGGTTTCACTACAACCGCATCCTCAAAGAAAAGATATTACCTCATGCAATTCGACAACTCACTGGAAACACCTATAAATGGTGGGTGCAAGAGGTTGATGATCGCTTGTATTACAAGGAGCCCCCTATCACCTCCGAGATAGATCTTAAGGAACTAATGAGGAATAAGTATGCACGAAAGATTTTAGTACAAAAAGAAGATTACAGCCCTCAGCCAAAAGAAGTGTCCAAGACCGTTCTAAATGAGCAAATGGAGGCTAAGTCAATATCTCAACCCAAGAAGGCCACTGAACAAGTCGTGGTTCACAAGCAAAGCCTAAATCCATCACTTGACTCAAGCGGTGAACCAAAGCAATGTAAGTCATCTAATCTTTCAAAATCCAAGGAAGTTACTTGTTATAACTCTCGTAAGAAAGGACATTTTGCTGCCACTTGCCCTGAAAAACATGAGCTGAATATCACTTCATTAGGATCAACACTAAGCTCAGAAAACTCAAGTAGTGAAGTAGTTAATCAAGGTGTAGAAACTTCCAGTTCTTGTATGATGCACTTGGTCTTGTCAAAGGATGTTGATTCAGGTCATACTATGGAGCATAAGGATGACAAAGCTGAATGAAGCATAAAAGAGAAGAATCCACAGTCGGTGTAAACCACTTCACAAGCTTGCCGAGATAACAAGTGTGAGCAAATTAATTATGAAAACCGTGTGGTGACTAAACCATGTCCAGCCCCAGCTACCTGTGAATCATATTTCACCCTCTTCAAAGCTGAAATATTACCAAACATCTTACTTGGTAGTCAGGTAAGTTTAGCTTGCGAGTTTATTCGGAATTGGAATAATTCCACATTCACTCGTAATTTCAAACAACCTGTTTTGAATGTTGAAATTTCAAGTATAATGCACTCGATTCTGCCCTTAAGTGCCAAGGAAGATACATATACCTTAGATGTGTGCAATAGCAAGGAGAAACCACAGGATGCTCGACCAGCAATTAAAACCCGAGGTAACTATCTAGACTCTCAAAAGCGAATGAGAGCTAACTTACTTTCTCTTGGTGCAGATTGTACAATGGACAGTTCAAAACATTTTCAAGAAAAGAAGACTACTCTTGTGCCATTGCCGGCTCATGAGTTTAACCTTGAGAAAATCAAACCCAAAGAGAATCAAGAGCAAGGTAAGAAATCTAATCTTTTTGCTATGGTTAGTAAGGTTAATGATGCTGAATATTTTGATCATAAAATATTTGTCTCTTTGGATAAATTCTCTTGTGTATCTAATCTTGCACCTGTGCCACCGAGTGAGCTTAACAAATTTTTGCAGGACTTGTCTTTAGGAAACAACTCATGGAAGCTTCCCTTTGATAACTTCCACGACTACAGTGTGATCCTGGTCTATGATAATAAGATTCTTGTTAAATTTAAAGAAAACAGAGCACAAAGGATTAATGAAGCACTCGAGAACTACCAAGCTGATTTGGGTGCCAAAAACTTTGCTGATATTAGCGAGAAGAAACTATTTACTTATGCGGTTTTTCCTCACAAGGAGTCTGAAGAATCCATACAATTTCATGCCATGATCGTTCTGAAGAAATAAGGACTTCATTTTAGCATCAAAATAATTTTAAAGGGCTTAACTTTGATAATATTACAACCGGGTCATATGGATGATTTCTTGATTACTAACATGGAAATTTCTATTTGTCTTGTTAGAATAAAAGCAGGAGATCCTAAGTCTTACAAGAAAAAGATGTTTGAATTAAAGAATAGAAATGCAACTAAGGATATTGCAGGAAACGGCAAACATGGGAACACAGTCAAATTTTCTTCGAATTTCAAAGATAAACCACCAGACGCATTGCCTATGCTCAGAGACAAAGAACTTGAACTCGACAAGGTAAGTATATTTGTTCCCAAGAATCATTTTATCCCTGATCACGCAGATATAATTTGCTTGTCTTTGTCACAAGAGCCAAACAAAGGTTTCAGGGTAGTCATGAAACATACAAGAAGAAATGAAAACAGAGAGGAAGACAAACAATTCAAGCCACCTGATCAAGTCCAAGATAAACAACAACGCGTCAATCTCTTCATGATACTGGTCCAAGAAAAACCCCCGGATCCAACACCACTCTCATTTACCGTGATACTTATGAACACCGAACACAACAAGGAACTTATTCAGGTAAGTTTTTTTTTTTTCGATTTGTTTCTCATGAATTAAGGGCTGTGAGTATGAGTGTAATATATTTAGAAATCATTGAGAAAATGTTTGGATTAATCAAGGAACATTTGGAACCAAACTCTTGTCTTAGGACGCAAGTAAAAGAGGAGCATGAGGAGGATAACTATTGGGTCCGAAATGATACTTGTTTATTTGACTCCATGACTGTGATAATATGCTTGCTCTTTGCCAAAAGTGTTGACTACATTACAGGTGAAAAAAAGGAGCCACCTGACCTCGAAGTTCTCTTGTCCAATATCTTTGCGAGGACTGGAATCGGAGATGTTTTCATGCAGCATAAGAAACCCATTGATTATTTTAGGATGATCTTTGAGGTTGGAAAACGAGTATGGACACCAAAGATTGATCGTTCATTTCACCTAAAAAGAAGAATCATCAACAATGCCTATCGACTTGATCTTCGAGGTAAGTATCCTATTATGTTACTCTTTGATGGTTCTAACTTAGTGTTGTTTGCAGCAGGTCAAACAGATTTGAGGAAAAATCCTTTTCAACTGGGGGAGGATGATGCGATCCTAGGAAGCACTAAGGAGTTGGAAGAGGAAATGGAAGCTTATGAAGATAAGGAGATCCAACAAGGAGCAAAGGATGCATTGGAGGAGCAAATTGGAACGATTACTCGGGCTAGAACAAGAGAGTTTCACCAAAGATTAGGGTCTCACTTCATGTGACTACTTATATGGATCACTTGCGCTGTCATGAGGGTATCAAGACTTCACTGGTCGAGATACACGCCCAAGAGACTTAGTAAATGGCCATGAGGACCATCCATACTCTTTTTTCCTTCTCCTCGGTCTTTTCCCAAGTGGTTTTCCGGGAAATATTTTTAATGAGGTGCATTGGGTCTCATGTCCATCTTGCCATTTGCTGAGTCTGATCCACCTCCAGGCCCATTTACTTCATCATAGGCGTGGCCCATATCTCTTCTCTATCTCATTTGAATTTTGAATGTTATGTTTAATTCTGCATGGTCATTGTGTGATTTACGAGGCATGTCTCGTAACTCCACACTCTTTATTGCTACTTTCTTCTCTTCTCTTTATATTCTGCATCTGAACCTCATTATAATTTATCAAACATTTTATTCTCAAAACTCTTTCTTGTTTGATCGCCTTATTCTACACCTTGACAAGTTTGAAATCATTGGATCGCTTCATAATCCTTTGACGTTTCACTTCAATCCACCTCTTATTCTTGCCGAGTTTGGTTTTCACCCACTCGTGGAGCAAGCCCCGACTGTTCAAAGGCTACTCATCACCTTTGGAATATCACTCATTCAAACCGATTCATCACCTTCACTCCATTTCATCACTTCCGCACTCATATCCGTTCACTCTACTCATCACAACAATTGGAGTACATTCAGGGACGTTGATCCTCACCAGGATCATATCAACTCCTTGTCATAGGTTGGATAGTTCAGCATGGCTCCTCCAAGTTTCTCACTGAAAAACGCAATGGGTTTCTTCTCTTGCCTTAAAACAGCTCCAATACCTACACCAGATGCATCACATTCAATTTCAAAAGTTTTCATAAAATCTGGTAAAGATAAGAGTGGTGCAGTAGTAAGTTTCTCTTTTAGCGTTTGGAAAGCCTTTTCTTGTGCTCTTTCCCATTTGAATCCCACACTCTTCTTTATCACTTCGGTTAGAGGAGGAGCAATGGTACTAAAATCTTTCACGAATCTCCTATAGAATTATGCAAGTCCATGAAAACTCCTCACGATACTTGGACTTGGCCATTCACAGATAGCCCTCACTTTCTCTTCATCAACTTGGACACCATCTGCACTTATGACAAAGCCTAGAAACACAATGTTATTTGAACAAAAATTGCATTTCTTCAGATTGGCATACAGTTTTTCTTTCCTAAGAACATTCAAAACTTCCTCTAGATGCTTAAGATGCTCATCTAAACTCTTGTTGTAGATTAAGATGTCATCAAAGTAAACTATAACAAATAATCCTATTAAATTTCTCAGAACATGGTTCATCAACCTCATGAAAGTACTAGGTGCATTGGTTAATCCAAAGGGTATAACTAACCACTCATACAAGCCATGTTTAGTTTTGAAAGCAGTTTTCCAAAAGGGATAAAATCAAATTTAAAGCTTAGACATCTACAGGGACTAAGGACTCGGGCAGATCTACCCCATCTCGGAACAATAGTTTCACTACTCAGACATGCAAATTGAAAACGTAGAAATCAAAGTAAAAGACATGTTCATATAAAATGATGATAAATAACTTCAGAAAACGAATTCAATAAAAAAGGTTGAGATTACAGAATCGAAAATAGCAGAAAAGTAAAAAGAGGCTAAGAAAAACCGAGATTCAGATTTAAAGATAAAAGTTGTTCTCCCCCTTTCGCTTCCGCGGCTCGGGTTTATATAAGACCCTTACATATTAAACCTAATTCTAGAAAATGAAACTAAATCAGTCGGTTGCAGGACTCGGTCAGAATGACCGAGTGCTCTTGGTCGAGTCGTGTTATCTTTGGCTTTTGTCCCCTACTCGGTCAGGAGGTCGAGTTCTCTTCGTCGAGTGCGTGGACTCAGTCTGTCAAGTCGAGTCCCTTGTCCAAGTGATGAAGTCTTCTATCTGTGCATTGCACTCGGTTTGGGTACATCGAGTGCTTGATCAAGTGGTGAAGTCCTTCGTAGCGGACTCGATCAGTTGCCTGAGTTCATCCCATCAAGTTTGTCCACACCATTCTTCCTTTGCTCCAGCAAGTATCCGTTTTCCCTGAAACTAACTCCAAAATGCAATATGTATGCAATGCCTATGCAAAAACTACTAAGTATGCAAAATGGACAAAAAGGACTCTAAATTATATAAACAACGGGGGAAATCAATGCTAAAATGGACTTAGATATAGGCTAAAAACGGGTAAAATATAGAGACATCAAAAAGTTGATTGATTTACTCTGAGTTTTGACATGTTTAAATAACAAAAGGAGTAGCAAAATATCTAAGCATTATTAATTGAAGGAATTAAAACTAAAAGACTTAAACAAAAAAATGACTCTTGCACTCTTTTTCTTTAGTTCCCACGAGTTGGACTTCTTATTTGGGCCAAGAAATTTTCTTAAGGCTTTGATAAATCTCTCATGGACGTAGATAAATAAGTAACCCAATTTGCCTCTTTAAAACCTTCCTTTGGAAAACTCATTGGGACAAAACCAAAGGCTAGGAAAAAGAGTACAAATGGATTACTCTCTTTGTTAGTCCACTTGAGAATGTATTGCCATCAGTATATTCTGATATCCAATGTACTTCATTTGATCCTTAGACGCTTGATGATCTTGCACTTAAGCAAGTAGTCCATTGATTTAATCCAGGAATTCCTTGGCTTTTGCTCTTGTCATAGGTCCACTAGGTACAGCCAATGTTTCCTCAACTCCATGTATCTCCTCTCCAAGTTTAAGCTGCATTTGATTCTCTTCCATGATCACATCAGATTACTTCTTAGAATGGAACATCCTTCCCCATAGAATTAAATCACACTGTCCTCGGTGGGAAAATAAGAAAGAGAAAAGGATGAATATCATAAAGAAAGAGTTAGGTTTAAGAACAATGTCACCTCGAATCAGATTGTTGGTGACTAACCGGTGTTTTTTTCTTTGTTCCATGAGATCGAATGGAAGCGGTCTAGTCCATTGAATTCTTTGGGAAGAACTTTCTAGTTGCATCTTTCCTGAGAAAAAAACCAAAAACCCATCAATAAAAACAAATAAATAAATAGAAAAAAAGTTAAGCATAGAACGGTGGTGGTGTCGATTGTGAGATGGTGGTGGTAGTGTCTCGTTGATGTCATGATTGCCATGGTTGAGAACTTCTCCATGATCAGATCGGTACGGTAAAACATGGACTTGCTCGGAAAAGCATTAGATATGGATCTGCTTGGGCAAAGGCGGTAGGGTGAAACCTCAGTCACAGAGCTCGTGACCGGGGCTGGCCCTCCTACACACCTCGGTCACTAAGCTTGTGACCGGGGCCAGCCTTCCTTGTCGAGAACGTCCTTGGCTGCCATCTCATTGCTTGATTTTTCAACTTGGTACATTAGTATGTCGTTCCTTCTTACCAGATGGGTCTAGGATGCGTACTTACCAAGTGACATTTGAGATTTGGACGCTTTCATGGAGCTGTTCGATGCTTTGGTCCGAACACGGCTCTGCATAAGGTCCGTGTGAGAATCTCAAAATCTAGCCCGATCATGGCCATATCTCTTTCGATCATCGTCTCCTAAATTTCCTCATATCATTAAACATTCAATCTTGGAGTATTTGGTTGAACCAATCTCTATTTCTATCTACGAATCATGTCATCGGCTGTCTTGGATTGGTCTGTGGTTTCAAGCTTCGATAATTTCTTGGTTCTAAGCCTTTTTCCTCAAGTTTTCTCCGATCATCACTCCAAAAATATTCAATTTATCATAGAATATCTAATCTTAGATCATATGATCGGGAAAATTCACAAAATTCTTTAACCTTAGTCAATCACGTAGCTGTGGAATGGTGCCGGCTAGGATCAAGATGTTGATAGTTGGCCATCTTCGAATCTGAGCTCCTTTTTCTGAAATATCTTCGATCAAAACTTCCTCATATCCAGGTTTTCAGTGAGTATCAAGTTGTACCCCTTTTGATCGAGTGGATTTGAATATTCACTCTCCTTTGTAAATCATGCGGTCACGGATCAGTCGCGGTGCTCAAAACCTTATAATCCTCTAATCTTGAATTCTTCCTCCAAAAGTGCATCAAACAATACTTTTGAAATACTCTTATGATGTCGAGTATTCAATCTTTGATCATTTGATTGAGTGAATTGCGATATTCTTCACAAAACATGAATGACTTGGTCGCGGCTTTAGAATAGATGGATGCGGCCTTGACTTGGTCTAATGCAATGGATGATTTTGGGGAATGGTGCATGGCTCCTCCGGGTTGTGTTGTTAGCTCTGGAAAGCTTTATAAGATCGAAGATGCATCAATCAACAGGTATTCTCGAGAATCGTTCAATACCTCGGTCACAGGCCCTCGTTACCGAGGTCCAGCCTTTAGTGCACCTCGGTCACGGCCCCTTGTGACCAAGGGTTGGCCTCATCTTGGCCTGCTTCGAGTGGGAAGTTGGACTTGCTTGTTGGGGACTTTCAGCATTGATCTTGATGATATGATTAATCTGTTATCTTTTGCATACATCTGTCAAGTGAGGTTAACTAATCTTGATGTTGTTTTTGCCATATGAAACAAGTTCTCCGGATTTTGCCCATAACCTTGGTCACTAGCCCTCGTGACCGAGGTTGGCCCTCCTTGGAACCTCAGTCACAGGTCTCTGTGATCTAGGTCGTCTCCAACTCAGCTCCTTCTTCTTTTTCTTGTTTTTTGTTTTCTTCTTTTGTATTTTCTTTTTTGTTTTTATGTAAAAGCTAAAATAAAACATGCAACGATAAAAAGCAAAAGGTAATCTAAACTCAAAGGGAAAAAAAAATTTACAAGTAGGTTGCCTCCCACTTTGGCTAGACTTAGGCTCTTCTCTTATGTGAGGTGAGAAGAGTTCTCTGTCCTTAGACAAACTCTCTTAGTTCTTTCAAGATCTGGTGGCATTCCCTGAGGATCCACGTAGTTCCTTCTTTGACGTTGGGATGCTGAAACAAAAGGTACGGCTTCATAGAAGACTTCTCGATCAATGTTGGCAAAGGATATCCTCATGTTCGGCCAATCGATGATAGCTCCTGTTGTAGCTAGGAAATTGCCTCCTAATGTGAGTTGCAAAGGTCTTCCTTGTTCAACTTTGATTACTTGAAAGTCCGTTGGAACATCGCAGTTCCCAATCCTCACATTGATGTCCGAAACCATGCCTTCGGGAATCGCAGATGAGGAGTTTGCGAGTCCTATGCGAATGTCTGAAGGTTAAAGATGCTTTAAACGAATCTTCCCTGCACCTCTTGATGACATAAGGTTGATGCATGAACCAGAATCACATAATGCATCATCAAAATTCACTCCTCTTATGGTACAAGATATTATGAACCTCCTGGGGCTTTCAACTTTGTATAGTCTCCTCGGGGGCCTTGGGTAGTGTAAGGATTGTTCGTAAAGCTTCTTCATCTCTGCCCTTGTTTCAGAACTCTCCAAGAAGAATCGATCAATATCCTACACGGAACAAGCTTTTGTAACAGATGTACCTCTTGGTAATCGTCCAACCGCTCGGTTGAAATCTCCAAGGTCTTTTATACTTATGATATGAGGGTACCATCGGTTTTTTAGCAGGCTGACGCCATAGAGGCTGTGTGTGGGTCATTTTCTCTGGAGACCTTCATCTTCTTCTTGAAATATTTTACCTTCTTTGAGTTCTCGCAAAGGTGCTGCCTCTTCGTGAGTGGTAACCATGTTGCAATCAATGTCGGGCAATGATTCATTGTCTTTCTCATCTTTGACTTCTTCCTGTAGTCTAAAGGTGTATTCCAAGGCTAGTCTTCCATCTTCACTCTTCCATTCAAGCCTGGTGATTCGGCTAGCTAGTCCCCAAATTCTTCCTTCAATCATATCAATCCTCTCATTGAATTTTCTTGAACTCAACTCCAATTTTTCTAAGCATTGCTTCAACAAACTCTCAAGTCTCTCTTCTCTAGACTCCTTTGTTGTGCATAGGCAGTGGCATGATCTTCGAAATGTTGGTGTGGAAGGTTATGTGAAGAGTTGTTCTGCTGAAACCGGTTTTGGAAGTCCCCGGATTTCCTCATGTAAGGATATCGAAACTGGCTTAGGTGGCGACCTGGGGGTGCTCTCCAATCCTTATAATGGTCGTAAGGTGTTGGAGGTGGGCTGATGTTACCTCTATAGCCAGAATCTTCATGACTTCGGAATTGGTGAAAATCGTGGTTTTTGGGAAGTTCTTCGTAGTGGTTCCGACTAGTCAAGCAACAACAGACTTCTCCTAGATCTTCTTCCTCACGAGTTAGGGTAGATGAGATGGTAGTCTCTCCTTGCTGAGATTCAAGGTCTTCATGAATTAGATTACCATTTTCAAGATCATCAAACTTCTGTTGTAAAGCTTATATTCTTCCTTAAAACTGCTCCTCCGTGAGACAAATGGAGTACATCGCATCAAGGATCTTTTCTCTTGCTCCTTGAAGTATTTATCATGCTTCAGTAGCTCTTGGTTAATACCATGTATCTGATCTTCAATGTGATGAACTTGATCGGTGAGGGTAGAGATTTTTGAACCGAATTCAGCTTCCATCTTAGAGAACTTGGCATCAAGTTCTTCATGGTACTTGCTGCATAAGCA
>CM051390.1:7486184-7711184 GCA_028015245.1 Cardamine occulta
TGAGGAAAATTGCTGCATAAGCTTCATCATCTTTTCAATAAAAGCATCTGAGAGTGGTGCTTCATAGTCTCCAAATGCATCAATCCTCCTAACTTCTCTTGAATCAAAGTTCTGATCCATAGAGTGATAGTATTAGTCCTCGTTGTATGGACTAAATGAATGAGCTACTCCATTGCGGTGTGAATGGGCTGGTCTCATTGGGCGATCTCCAGAGGATCGAGAATGTGATGGACATCCAGAGTTCCTCATCAAAGATGTACCACGAGATCGCTGAGAGTAGCCATGGTGAGCTCCAGAAGGTGAGCTAGAGAATGGTCCAGATGTGTCTCCGTCCATGGTGTTGTGGTGTGCCAACAGCTGCGCAAAAGTAAGGTTGTGAAACTTCTCCGGGAGAGCATCGAGGTCCATCCTCCAAGTCTCCTGAAACAATGAAAATCACAAAGAAAAATCAAAAGCACATAGTTCTAGACGTTACTCTAGTTTGTAAACTTGCAAACACCCAATCTCTCCCCGGCAACGGCGCCAAAAACATGATGTACGTTAGGTGTACGGTCGGAGAAGTTGTTCTCCTAAGTTTTCCTTTAAACACACAATAAACAAGATGCAAGTGCACAACAATCAATTGTAGTACTTACGGTATATCGATCCCACAGAGAAAGATTTTTTTTGCAAGTAACGCTAGAACTTAATAATAAAAAGAGTTTGGTTTGTTGTGTCACGTAACAAGTATCCAAAGAAATCGGATTCAAACAATAATAGAAAGGTGTTGGGTGTTCAAGGGTTTTCTGTGGTTCTGTTATCAAACAATTTAAGATAAATTCATGTAATGCATGTCTATTCCTAAGTCCTGGACTATGAAACACGAAAGTTCGATCAACCTATTACCATAGAGAAAATTGGCTAAAATCTATATGTCTTGAGACTCAACTTTCGTAGGTAACAACACATATGTCAAAGCATTAAATCAGTATCAATACTAGTCTATAAAACTCCATATCCAAGTGGTATGTGCTTATTATGACGCGATACTTATCCAATCTAGGTTCAATTAAACTAAGCAAGCATATAGCATAACCTAGATGCCTAAGATCTATAGCTAGTTCATGACGCTAACTATATGCATTAAGAAAGAGATCAAACCAAAAGAACAGTATAGACGATGATGCAACTACAATAAACTCACCACTTAAACTAGACAGAACACATCCCCACTTTGATTAAACCTTCTAAACCCAAAAAGCAAATTACTCAAGCATGCTTAAAGAAATCATCAAAGCAAGGTGAAAACAATTCATAGATCTTATAAATTAAAGAATAAAGGTTCAGAGATTACTTCTTAGAATCGGATACAAAGATGTAAGGACTTCTCCTTTTAGAACAAAGTAACAAAAGAGAAAGGGAAAGAGGCTGGTGATCTTGAAGAACTTCCACGAGCAAGAGAGCTTGTGTGGCTTCTCTGGTCCTCTTTAGGGCTTCTGAGGTGAGGAACTCCTTTGTAGATGAAGACACACGAAACCCTAATGCTTAGAATGAGTATATATAGGCCTTGGGTCCAAGAAGTCAGTTTTACGGCTTTTAAGGCATAACTCGGCGTTTTGATAAGTACGAAGGCGGCCAAGAGGGTTAGCCCTAGTCACGAGCTTTAGTGCCTGAGGTGGTGGAGCTTTAGCTTCACTTGACATGTCTTCACTCTTCGGGATGCATCTTCCAAATACCTAGTATTTTATCGAGTCAAAATTTGTAGGAAACTATGACCCCATGATATAATGAATTCGACTTTATATATGATCTGGTTTTGCAGAAATCACAAAGGAACAGACAAGTCTTCATGGGGTCATAGTTTCCTACAAATTTTGACTCGATAAAATACTCGATAAAAAGACATCAAAATAACTCAAAAGAAATAAAAGTGCGTGAGTAACGGATAAACGTCCCCCCATACTTAAATCACAATGTCCCCAGTGTAAAATAATCCAGAAAATACGAGAAATAAAATAAAGGAAAAATAAATGCATAAAGTAAAGATAAAACGAGTGAACCTCGACTTCTCAAGATGTTCTGGTGCTCGGTTGTGGACTGATCATGTTGTCCGGGATCTCAAGTTCTCTGAAACTCGCTATTTTTGTAGGTTTCAATCAATTGATAGTATAAAGCGTGAAATGTCGAACCTAATCTAGAGCATGTCTGTAGCACTTAACATGTGGATTAAGCTAGCAAGTCAAGCAATAAATTTTAGGGGTTTTTCTTACTAACAGCCTAAAATACATAAAATTAAACTAGAGATGCAGAGTCTGTCCCACTCTAACAAATCATGAACTAAGCATGCGAAATCAAAGACTAGTTGTAAAAACTAAAGTAGCTCGAGTGGGTCACTCGATTAGTGCACTCGAGAGGGTCACTCGATTGGTGCGCTCGAGTGGGTCACTCGAGTGGTGCACTCGAGTGGACTGGTTGAATGGTATAAGAACTCTAATGAAAGCAGTAGATGAGAGATCTAAAAATGACAACTAGTTCAAATAAAAGACAAAGGGATCTCAGGGATAGACTCATAGGATCATCTACACTCTCACGCCATGGGTGCTAATTTACTAAACTCAGGGTGAATCCCTTGACGATGGATCTCACTTCCAATCCAACCCACTATCGTGGTAAAAGGTCTCAACAAGTGATTAAGGATCAATCCGTCAAAGCCGAGAAAGACTCATAACAAGTGAGTAGTTGGGTCGTGACGTAAATCAACATCTGATGCACCAACTCTCACGCTATTGTCTCTTAATCCCTGGAAAAACTAGATCTGATGGTTCAAGGCACTTTTGCTGCTCATGAATTCATCTAAAATCATGATCCTCTTGATCAGAGAGGTACAAGCATTAAAAACGAGAACCCAAGAGGGACTTTAAAACCGAATCAACATAAATCAGCAAAAACCCATAGCGATCTAGTGAGACTACCTAATCCATCCCCGAAAACCCCTAAAACGACTACTCACTCATCGAGATCATCATCAGAGCTAAAAGCCTAGAAAAGCTCAGACTTGTCATAGATGAAGGATGATCTGATGAGAAAGAAATTTTGAAAAAGGAACAGTAAATCAAAACTCGATCTTATTAAAATTACTCAGAGTTGCAAAATTCCAAATCGAAATCTAAAGATAAACTAGAGAAAGAAAACTAAGAGAGATGAAAACTAATTATTCTAAGGCGGCGCAAAATTCTATTTGTGTCAGCGCTCCCCTCGCGAGTTATGATTATTCTCGGTATTTATACATAAGATTTAGGGATAATGAGAATTCGCCATAATTTGTAGAATCTTCTAGAAGCGGTGCTCACCACTCGACCCTGACGTTGAGTGGTCTGGTCGAGTAACCTCCTCGAGTCTTCATCCGAGTAGCCTCCTCGAGCAACTTGAGCTTCCTTTGCATTCTTCAACTCTATGGCTCCATGTCACTCGAGTCATGACTTCTTGCAGAAATCCCTACGTCGCTTTACAGCCTCAGAGGTCACATAAGTAATGACTCCTTGCAGCTCCGAGTACCTGAAATGACCACATGTATGCAAAATGCATGCAAACTAATGCAAAGAGACTAAATATCCTAAATGTCGGTTAAATGCAGTAAGTGATAAGAGTAATGCCTCAAAATAATGCTAAGTTGCAATAAAACAATAGTAAAAACATGCCAATATGCAATGTTATCAAACTCCCCCAAACTTATCATTTGCTTGCCCTCAAGCAAATAGAAAGAATAAGATGAAAGGAGTAAGGTTGAAAGTGGGGACTCGGAACCTAGCAAACTAAGCAAACCTCTGAAGTCAACACCACAGTTAATAGTTTTAGCATGCAAATCACAACAGCTTTAGCCATACTCATCACATCGAATTCAACACTAAGACTCAGCCAAAACAAGCATTCAAAGTAAACTATCCCTTTAACATTTATTAAGCACGAACTGGTGGATCATGATATGCAATAACTAAAACTCATTTGGTTGAGGGACAAGTTTTAAGAGATTAAAATGATCTTTTCTTCCTCTGGTTTAAGCGCAAGTATCAGGATCTCTCAAAGAAGTGATTGAGCTTTAGTAGAAGGCTAAAGGTAGGATAGCCAACTGATGCATACAAGGATAGAATCTCATCTACCCATAAGACAACTATGACCTTCAACCCCTAGCCTCACATAAACTCTCAAAACTACTCAATCTTTTTCTTTTCCCTTGGTCCTTTTGGTTCTAAAAAGTGGAAATTTCTTTACAAAGGCAGAATCTAGCGGATTTGGGTTTTAAACTTTCTTAAACTTTGATTTAAGGCTTGGACTCGAGTGATTCACTCGAGCAGTTCACTCGAGTGCTGTACATGGACTTGATTTCTTTTCTTTTTAACTACACTGAGCTTAACTTTTCATTTTATCTTCATACTTCCAGATCCTTTACTAGACCAAACAATCTTATACATATTCCCAACTCCTTAGAAATTTTTTTTTTTTCATATATTTTTTCTCTTTTCACTCTTTCTTTTATGCTCACACTCTCACCAACCCAGGACAATGATTCCCTATAACTATACTAACTCAAAAATCATGAGCTAGACTCTACATGGGATGCTATCCTTGTCGGCACAAACCTAACACTTCCTACCAAGCTCAATCAGAATGTAAAAGGCCTCACACACACACAAGAGTGATTTAATGGTCTGAAAGAAGTCATAGTTTTGGTATGGTGGAACTGCTCTAAAGGTGAGAGCAGCTACTTGGATTAGCAAGAGTGGTAAAAGGTGAAAGAAAACCCAAGTATTTTGAGGTATCTATGAGTTTTAAGTTTTAGAGCATATCATGATAATTAAGTTTCAAAATGAAGGTTCAAATCCATAGGGATAGATTTACAAGTTACAGCAAGTTTTTAACCAAGTGAGAGTGCTAAGTTCAATTCCAAGCAAGGTGCAGCCCTATGTTTCAAACTAAGGTGAATGCATAAGACAACTTATAACTATGGCACTGAAATCATATGTTTGGTTATTAAGCCTTAATTGGTTAACTCGTCATCATCCCCTATGCTAAATGCAACAATCCTAAGCAAATGCAACTACATGACACTCTGTTTTTGTGAAGTTATTTTATAAAAATTTTCAAATTTTTATGGATTTTAGTTGCACATAGATGGATGCAAAATTTGAATTAAGAAAACAAAGAAAGATGTCAAATACATCTCTTAGACACTCCCCCAAACTTAAATTACACAGTTCCTTGTGTAATAAAATTCAAAGGAAAGCCTAAGAGATTAAACAAAGAAAACCAAAAATAGTTATGCAATGGTATATACAAAGGGAAGGATGTGGTACCTCATTGGTGTGGAGTGAAGTAAGCGCTAATGCTGGCCTGCATGCTCTCCTGGGTGTAGGGTGGAATGACTGGGGAGATTCCTTGCATCGGCTCAGCTCCCTCGTGCGACTCGAGTGGACCACTCGACCAAGGTTGGTCCCTGAAGCCCTTCTTGCAAACATTGTGTTTGCAAGAGTCCTGTGTAGATACCTCACGGAAGGGTGCCTAATCTCACTGCTCTTAGCTCTGGAAGACTTATACTTGTCCTTGCCTCCCAACGTCAACCACAGCTCATTGAGCTCATCTTTGTCAAAGTCTTGAGCTTGACTTGACCCTCTTTTAAACCCGAACTCACTATCAATCACGCTTAGAGGCAATGTGTACTCCGAGCCTCTGATCTTGAAGCTGACATACCCAAGTTCTTCATCGGATCCCATCCCAGATCTCATCTCATAGAGATGAAGCTTCACCGTTGCCAAAAAGTAGCAAGTTTCATCTTGGAAACCATCAAAGGGTCTCTGAGTGAGCCCAATGATGTCAGCTCCTTGGTAAAGCTTCCCAACTTCTCTACAAATTCCCAGAGTTTGCATAGTGGGGCGGTGTGGGTATCTAGTACCGAAGAACTTCATCCGCTTCAGTATCGAGACAATCTAGGTTTCCTCTGGGTTGTCACTCTCACCCCCTTCTGAACTCTCAGAATCATCACAGTCTCCAACATCCCTTTGCATCGATTCTTCCTCTAAAACTCTCTTTCCTCGAGCTATGTCTCTTCGGGATCTCGAGAATCCACTCTCAGCATGTGTAGTGCTTCGAGTTGCTCGAGTCCTGGTGTTACCTGAGTACCTGAAACAATGGCAAAGATTGTAAGTTTTAGCAAAAATTTGGACCACTCGAGTAAGTCACTCAACCAGTCAGGTCGAGTCGACAAAAATTTCTAAATAATTTTTGTATCTGACTTGACTTAATCGAGTGCTTGACTCGAGCAACTAAACAAACAATCAAAGACATTGAAAATTCAAAGCAATTCATGTTTAAACACCCAAAGTTAAATAATTTCATAAATTTTCAATGTTCATCACGAGTTCTATGAGATTGAGTTACAAATTTCAAGATTTTGCTTAAATTTAACAATGAAAACTACTAAGGAGTCCTCAAATTAACAAACATAAAAATAACAATGGTGAAATTTGATGTTCTAATTCAATTCGAAATTCCGGGAATTCTTATGCACCAATTAGAACAAAATTTTCACAATTCGAAGCAATTCAACCATGAGGTTCACTTCTTATGCCAAGCTCTACTCGTAACCAACCCGATTTAACAACATGCAAGTGAAAATTTGAAGAAAATTTTCAAAATTTTCAAAAACTTCAAACCCAGATATTCACGACAAAATGGATCAAAAAGTTGTAAAAAAAACGTACAAGTTGGTGTCGGAATTGTGCGAGTGAGATGACATGATGAAAATTTTATGAAAACTTTGAAGAATTTCGAAAAAAATTTAGAGAGTTTTTGGGAAAATTTTCGTTGAAATCGTGAAATGGGAGAAGAGGAGTCGAGTGGAATGATAAAATATATGTTAGATGAATCGAGTGGTTGAGATTAAAAGTTGAGTTTTTTCGAAAAAACCTGGACCACTCGACCAGTCTGGTCGAGTGGTGTGGTTGAGTGGAGTACTCGAGTGCTTTGGCATCTTTAAGACTCCGGCTCTTCACGCACACTTGGCTAATCTCATATCCTTGAATTCAAAAACACTAAGGAAAAACATCAAAATAACAAGATTCATAAAAACTTAAAAAGATATATACAAAGATAGTCATGGGACTTCCTCCCAAGTGAGCTTTTTTATAGTCACATAGCTTGACTTCTTACTCTTTTAAGCTTGAAAAGTGTCCTTGAGAGTCGGTGTTGACCTCTCTGGACTTGGCTTGGAATGATGGTAAGATGATGCTCTGAGGGCATTGTAAAACCTTTGACTCATCTCTGGTGGCTTAGGCTTCTTGTTGAAGTCTTCTGGTGGAGTTTGAATCTGCTTAAGCCTTGAAACCTCCAGAGTTAACCTTTCCACCGAAAGTGAGAGTTCAGCTACCAAACTCTGTAGGGCAAGAAGTGTACCCTGATCTGCACCCTGTTGAGTCATGGATGATGGCACAGCTACTTGAATAAGAGTGTGGTGAGAAGCATCCGAGAGACTCACTCGAGTGGATGAAGTCGAGTGGTTTGTGCGGTTACTCGACTGGTTACTCGAGTCTGGTGGTCGAGTAATCTGTGCGGACTCCTCACTTGGTGTCCCATCTTCAGTAAATGTGACAAAGGGTCTCCCTAGGATTAAAGGATCTTTGGGTTCTTCATCCATCTTCATGATGATGAAATCCGTGGGTTTTTCGAGTTTCTGTATCCTCACTGGAACATTTTTAAGTAGTCCATGTGGAAATCTCACCGTTCTATCAGCTAAGACTAGTGATAACATGCTTGGCAGGAAGTTGTGATAACCAAGCCTTTCTGCCACAGACAAAGGCATGATGCTGACAGAAGCACCCAAGTCGCAGAGAGACTTACCAAATGCCTGGTTGTTGATTGAGCATGGTAAAGTGAAAGATCCTGGATCTTCTAACTTCTCTTGTACCAAAACTTCCTGTTGAGCAATTACTTGGTGTTCATGAGACTTAGCGGCTGTTGCTCTCCTATCTTGAATTCTCTTCAAGGTTCTTTCTCTCAAACCATACCCAAAAGGTCCCATTTTCTCAACAGCTTCATCAAAGGTCATTGACTCTTCCAGCTCCAGAAGTTCTTCTTCCAACATGATCTCATATTCTTTCTCAATATCTTCGGCGAATCTTTCAGGGAAAGGACTCGTAATCATGGCGTGCAGGTCTAGAATTTGCTTCTCGTTCACTGAGACGAAGTCGACTCGATCACTCACTTGCATGGGTTGCTCGAATGGTTTGCTCTCAGCGATCACAGCAGCATCTTGAGAGGATACCCCCATCTTGAAGATCACCGTCCCAGGTGATGTGTGAGAATCTCTTCTTGAAAGGAAGGGCATGGATAGCTGGGGCTGTGGAGACTGCATAGATATTTGCAGAGTCTTTGGGGTTTTGCACTGCTTTCCCAGGAAGTTGACCTGTGGACTTAGTGGAAGCTGAGGGAGAGTTGGACTCAACATGCTTCAATCTGCTGTTCAAGATTTCGAGCTTGTGGTTCAAATCGTCGTAGGAGCAATCAATGTGAGTTTGAAGCTCAGTGAACCGCTTTGTGGAATCTTGAGTTACAGCGTTTTGACCTTGAAGAAGTTGGAGAAGCAATGCCTTAAGCTCAGTATCAGATTGCGGGGCAGGTCTTGGGGCAAATCCAGGTGGATTTGTTGGAGGATTTTGAACAAAAGTCTTGTTCGGAGCAGGTTGCTGAGTAGGATACACCGCAACGTTGGTGTTACGGTAAGATAAGTTGGGGTTGCTTCTGTAGTTAATGAAGCCTCGGTTGAAACCAGCTTGATATCTCTTTAACCTGATCGTCTTCAATGGTTGGATCCTGAGGTGAGGATGACTCTCCCACAAAGTGGACTTGTTTCTGCTGAGCGAGGAGAAGCTTATCAAGCTTGTCGTTTAGTGCTTGAATCTCCTTGCTGTTGGAAGTAGCAGTGGTAGAAGATCCCTTAATCGTTCTGTCGAAGTCTTCATTGTAGTTTCCATCAGAAATGGCTAGATTCTCAACTAAATCCCATTCAGAAGTGACATCTTGGTTCAGGAAGTTGCCATTGCTAGCAGTGTCCAGATGCAACCTGATCTTCGGACTTGCGCCTCGATATAGTGTGCAAATGAGTGATTCCTTGCTGAATCCGTGATGAGGGCATTGAGTGGCATACATCTTGAACCTCTCTCAAGCTTCTGAGAAGCTTTTATTGTTCCTTTGAGTGAAGCTTGAGATGTCATTCTTCAGTTTTGCAGTTCTGGAGTTGGAAAAGAACTTCAGGAGAAACGCCTTCTTGCAATCATCCCAAGTAGTGATAGAATTCTGCGGCAAAGCTTGTTCCCATTGAGAGGCCTTGTCACCTAGAGAGAAGGGGAATAGACGAAGCTTGAACCCGTCTTCAGAGATACCGTTGATATTAGTGAGTTCACATAAACGATCGAATTGGTCAAGCTGTTCCAATGGGTTCTCCATGGGGAGACCGTGAAATTTGTGGCTCTAGACCATGCTGATGAGATCGGATTTGATCTCGAAATCGTTGTTGGCAATAGGAGGTGCCACAATCCCTTGCCTGGTGGAGTGTGTGCTTGGTGCGTCATCAGCTCCAATGACTCGAGGTGCAGGTTGCTCTGCCATTTCAACTGGTGTCTCCTTCGTGGATTGATCTAAGCGAGTCTGAGAGCGTGTTCGCATGCGGTGTAAGGACGACTCGAGAGAAGCACTCGAGTAGAGTACTCGAGTAGACTAATCGAGTAGAATGGTACCTGATGCAACACAAACAGAACTTCAACACAAATCAGTAAGACTTTAAACAAAAGGCAAATGCAAATAGAATATCGATCCGAGAAGTCAAGTAACAAGAACAAGCCTTGCTAGATGAAAATCTCTGATCTTTTATGCAAAAGAAACTTGATCTAGTAAGCTCAAAAATGATAAATGTGCAGACAATGACTCTAAACCGGCAACGGCGCCAAATTGAAACTCGCTATTTTTGTAGGTTTCAATCAATTGATAGTATAAAGGGTGAAATGCCGAACCTAATCTAGGGCATGTCTGTAGCACTTAACATGTGGATTAAGCTAGCAAGTCAACCAATATATTTTAGGGGTTTTTCTTACTAACAGCCTAAAATACTTAAAATTAAACTAGAGATGCAGAGTCTGTCATACTCTAACAAATCATGAACTAAGCATGCGAAATCAAAAACTAGTTGTAAAAACTAAAGTAGCTCGAGTGGGTAACTCGATTGGTGCACTCGAGTGGGTCACTCGAGTGGTGCACTCGAGTGGACTGGTCGAATGGTATAAGAACTCTAATGAAAGCAGTAGACGAGAGATCTAAAATGACAACTAGTTCAAATAAAAGACAAAGGGATCTCAGGGATAGACTCATAGGATCATCTACACTCTCACGCCATGGGTGCTAATTTACTAAACTCAGGGTGAATCCCTTAACGATGGATCTCACTTCCAAGTGATTAAGGATTGATCCGTCAAAGCCGAGAAAGACTCATAACAAATGAGTAGTTGGGTCATGACGTAAATCAAGAGGTACAAGCATTAAAAATGAGAACCCAAGAGGGACTTTAAAACCGAATCAGCATAAATCAGCAAAAACCCATAGCGATCGAGTGAGACTACCTAATCCATCTCCGAAAAGCCCTAAAATGACTCCTCACTCATCGAGATCATCATCGGAGCCAAAAGCCCGGAAAAGCTCAAACTTGTCATAGATGAAGGATGATCTGATGAGAAAGAAATTTCGAAAAAGGAACAATAAATCAAAACTCGATCTTATTAAAATTACTCAGAGTTGCAAAATTCCAAATCGAAATCTAAAGATAAACTAGAGAGAGAAAACTAAGAGAGATGAAAACTAATTATTCTAAGGCGGCGCAAAATTCTATTTGTGTCAGCGCTCCCCTCGTGAGTTATGATTATTCTCGGTATTTATACATAAGATTTAGGGAAATGAGAATTCGCCATAATTTGTAGAATCTTCTAGAAGCGGTGCTCACCACTCGACCCTGACGTTGAGTGGTCTGGTCGAGTAGCCTCCTCGAGTCTTCATCCGAGTAGCCTCCTCGAGCAACTTGAGCTTTCTTTGCAGTCTTCAACTCTATGGCTCCATGTCACTCGAGTCATGACTTCTTGCAGAAATCCCTACGTCGCTTCACAGCCTCAGAGGTCACATAAGTAATGACTCCTTGCAGCTCCGAGTACCTGAAATGACCACATGTATGCAAAATGCATGCAAACTAATGCAAAGAGACTAAATATCCTAAATGACGCCAAGTTTGAGTGGAAGTTGATCCTATACTCATTGTGAGTGAAACTCATGTGGTAAAGGGTTCCAGCTCGTGAATCTGTCACTAAAGTGTGGCATGGTGTGGAAATGGAGTAGGATGGTGTGGATCATGCTTGGAGGAATGTAATACTTGTATCCAAAATTCCCCGTCATGTATTCTCAGCTTACCAAGTTTTTCTAAATCCATGTAGTTGTCCTTGGAGGCGTAAAGGTGGTTCGTGAGGTCAACTCCACTGGTCTCGAGGATCGTAATGATTACTCCTTCAAAACTAATGGTTGCTTGTTTGTCGCTAGTCTTGAAAGCATTATGCTTGATCTTGATCAACCGCTTGGCTAGGAGTGCGGCGTAGTTGACTTTTCTTGGGAAATCAACAAAAGTAATTGTCAAGACCAGAAGCTCATCACTAATGACATTATTTTGAGCTGTGCATGAGAAGATGGTGTTGGTGAGAAGCTTATGAATGCATCTAATGGCTGGCTGAGAGAGTGTAGACGCCTTAGTCTTCCCATTATCAAAAATGTTGCGTCCAAAACGTTGCCATACCGCATTGGTATCTTCTAGTCCAAATTCTATCACGTCTTGGTACTCAAATCCAAGAGCTTGTCCGAGTTGGGGAATAGAGATGTTGTAGTGCTCACCATTGATTGTGAAGTAAAGCATTCCATATCGCGCTAGTGGTGCATGAGTGCACGGAAAAGCAAGTATTACCATGGCAAGGAATTGTCTTGCCTCTTCTTCATAAAATCTCTTGGCGAGTGGTCTCCATGAACATGCAGAATCCTAGTGCGGTTAACATCCATTTGACATCATTTGCGAGTCCAAGAGCTTGCAATGACGTGTAATCAACTCTTAAGGTGGGTATGAGCTTAAACCCATTGAGCGGTGCTCGGTAATCGGCATTTTCTTTCATCTTTTGCCCTACAAGCATCATGGCAAGCTCCTTCTTCTTGGCTTGTTGGCGTGAAAGGTGGGTAAGGGCAGCTTGGAATTGTAGAGGAAGTATTGATGAAAGAACGGTGTCATCCCCAATGTCTTCGTCGTACTTGTCGCTTTCTTGTGATGTTGTCGAGTCCTTTTCTTCAATGATGACTCCCTTGCCTTTGTTCTCATGTATTGCTATATCTTGTACTCTTTTGATTCTTCTCTCATCAATCCCCGCATCAAGTGGTGTTTAACAGCGACGTGGTCTTTCCAACTTGGGTGTGTGAGAGGTTTTTCTTGTTGTTCTAGCCTACATTGTTATGGTACCTAGAGGTAGATAATAAATAGGTACAGGTTAGCAATGTGGCTTAATGATAAACAAACATTAATCCATAACGTTTGTGGGAGTCGGAACTAACACAATTAGATTTGTAAGGGTTCGTGAAGAGGAAGAGATTTCTAGGGTTAGCTAAGATCGCAAGAGATGAGTAAGATTTTTTGTTATTGCTATGTAAAAGTTTGAGTATAAAATTGTGTATGTGATTGCGGATCCTTTACAAGGGTTTTTACATCGACTATATATACTATCTCTAAGGCGGCTGAACATTCCTAAGTCTTCGCGGAATTGCTTCGCTTGAGTCGGTTGCTTCAATGTGGGCTTCGTGTCTGGACCGGGCTATCTTCTCGTCATTGGGCCGAAGACTGTATTAGACCGAGGGTATGGTCAACAGCCTTGGAGAGGCCGTGGTCGCCTGGCTTCAGCGAAGCCGTGGTCGCCTGGCTTCGGTGAAGCCGTGGTCGCCATCTGCGAGCACGTGGTCGCATCTCGTGGTGCCGAGCACGTGATCGGCCCGACGCAGTCCGAGCACGTGGTCGGCTCCTTCCCGGTCCATTGTGCGCTTTGTCTAGACTTAAGCGCCACATGTTACGCACGAGAAGACTCAGGTGCTGTTGCTCCTTCTTCATCGAGAGTCTGGAGGATTATTTCTTTTAATCATCTTGTCTTCGGACGTTAATGTTGAGCGGGTGAAAACCGACCCCAACAGTTAGCCCCCCAGCTCGGTAGTTTTAGAGATAATAGTGCCGAGTTAAAGATGTATTGGATATCAGCGTTACCGTTTGAAGTCAAGGTGTTTGCTTATCCTGTCTTGCAGTGGTAGAGAATAACTTTATGCAGGAGGTTTTAAGACTCCGTAAGCGTTTTGAAGATTTTAAGACTTCTCGCTGTATTCGCTGAAGCTGCTGCATTTTCTGCAGAGATGATGAATTTTGATTGTTATCATATTTTCCCGAAGGTTTTAAGACTTCGCATTCATTATGGAGGTTTTAAGACTCCGCGTCGCGATTTCTAGTGTCAACGACGTTTCCGGGCGATAGCCAGGTGATTTCTGGAGGTAAGAGCGTTTTTGACTGGAACCGGGAACTGCTAAAGAGATGGTTTTTTTTTTTTTTTTTTTTTTTTTTCTTCCCTTCTTCTCCACTTGCTTGCTAGGGTTTTGCTCATTTCTCTCCATTATTTCGTGTGCCGCCATCGGACCTTCACGCCGCCGACCGTGAGCTTCGCTGCGCCGAACGGAGCCTCGCCGCCGCCGACCGTGAGCTCGCGCCATCTCTTCTCACCTCTTTTCTTTGGTGAGTTTCCTTTGTGGATTTCCTTTGCACAAGTTTTTTCTCCAATTCCCCATAGCTTTTCTTTTAGAATCCAAGACCTTAGATCTAGAATTTCTTTCATGGAGAATCAAAGTTTTCTATGTTGTGTTGTTGATTGCTTAGGAGAATCCTTGAATCCTTGGTAGCTTGTTGATTTCCAAGCTTTGATGGTTGATGGAGCAATCCTTGTGTTGAACCTTAGAACACCTTTGTGTTTTTCGATTTTAGATGCTTTTGGAGAAGAAATAGAACTCTTGATTGATTGTTGAAAATCCTTGACCCTAGATCCATCTTGTTGACTTTTGTGTAGATAGACTTGTTGTTATGGAGCAAACCGCTTCCGAGGACGTTATCGCGTCATTGCTTCGGGACAACCCCGCCATCGCGCCGCCCGACCAAGCCGACCCCGTGGTCGCGCCGTGCGACCGATCCGACCCCGCGGTCGCGCCTTCCGCCCGAGCCGACCCCGTGGTCGCGCCGTGTGACCGATCTGACCCCGCGGTCGCGCCCTCCGTCGGAGCCGACCTCGTGGTGGCGGCCGAAGAGGCGGCGCAGGCTCGCGGGCTCGAGCGAGACCCGATGCGTGCTCACGGGTTCGAATGGCACCAAGCCCGTGGTCGCTGCTGCGGCGGGACCGATCCTGATCGCTTCTCCGAGCCGAAGTGGGGATGAAGACTTGATGGTTCGCAACGGAGGAATTGAACTCTCTTTCCCCCTTAATGACGAGGACCCGGGGCTCTCAGCTGGTGCAGCTGACGCCACCCTGTCGTCAAGTTTTTCTTCTACTTCCGATGATGAGGACGGCGGTGATGCAACCTTTGCAGAGGTTGATCAACCTGCGGTAGTCAAGAAGAAGAAGACGCGTCCGGATACTCTGGGATCCACTCTTTCCGAGGAGGAGGCGCTGCAGCGTTTGCGGGAGAGGTGTGAGACTTCGGACGAGATCAGGCTAGTTGTTCCCGATTACCCAGCGAGCCGATGCTCCGCCTCCGGGATACTTCACTTTGTACGAGAATTTCGTTGAGCACTGCTTGCTGTGGTTTCCGATACCCGGCTTCCTTCTTCGTTTCCTAGAGGCGAATGGCATCTCCCTTGCTCAGATCAACCCCAGGGGGTTAAGGCATATCATTGGTATCTACGTGCTCAGCAGGGAGTGCAACGCCGAGATTAGCATCGAGCAGCTCTCCTGCCTTTTAGATTTCAGGCCTCGTGGCCGTGCGGGGGAGCTTAGATATTTGGTTTCTCCGACTCAGGGCCGCACGCTCATCGATGGGTTCCCAAGCAAGGAAGACCACTTCGTGGATCGATTCTTCTTCGTTGAGATTTCGGAGAGGACCGTTGAGGCGGATCATATCTCCCTTGTCAGGACGAGCTGGGAGAAGAGAGGTAACTTCATCTCCAGAAATATTTTTTGTATCGCGTCCATGTTCTGTGTAATAATTTCCAGATTGTTTCTTTTTGCAGTGAAGCCAGCATTTCAGACGGTTGGCGGAGGCCTTAGCGGCCATCCATGCCGTTCTTGCTTCCGAGAACAGCGACTGGGTAAAGTCTTTTACTCGTCAGAGGATCCAGAAGGCGCTTTCCACCAGGATCTTCCCGGGGAAGGTTCTTGGACGGGGTGCTCCTAGGGTTTCCGCCTATCAGCGAGCAGAGAGAGCGAAGGCGGCGTCGTCGAGTGCTGCGGTTCCAGCGAGCTGCTTTCGCGAAACGAGGCCCCGTCGACCGCAGCGCCCAAGACTCCTGCTGTTACGATGCGTCGTTCTCATGCTCTTAACCTTACCCGCGAGATTGTGATGCGTCGTGAGCAGTCACGGAAGAGCCCTAACGTCGAGGGCAAGGCGAGACGTACTCCCGATGGAGCACCTCCGAAGCGGCAGAAGACGGGTTCTTCTCCTGCTTTTACAGCGGTATCGTCCCCTCCGGCTCTTGGTTCCAGCGGGAGGGCTTTCGCGCTGGTGAAGGCCAATGTTTCTGAGGTTCGGATTTTTTTTGTGCTTGTTATTGTTACTTAAAATTCTCTTGATTTTAATATGATCCTCCTTGCTCTTTTCTGTATGTAGCTTTTCGCTCAGCTAGACCAGCTGGCCTTTTGCTTTGAAGAGGATTCTCGCTCTCGTGGCGAGGAGCTTCGGGAGGTCAAAGAGACCAACGTCGAGCTTGCTGAGAGGAACCTAGCTCTTGAGGATGACATTGCTTCTGTGAAGAAGAGGGAGGAAGAGTTGAGTAGCAAGCTGTCGAGAGCGTCTTTGAGGCGTGCGAAAGACAACGAGGAGATTGCTGTGCTTAGGGGTAAGCTATTGGACGCTGAGGTCCGCAGGGATGCCAAGATCGCAGAGGCCGTTGCTGAGGCGAGAGATGAGGAGGCTCGCAGCTCTGCTGGCCGAGTTAGGCAGGCCGCCGGACTGTTTGATAGGATTGGAGGTGTAGCGAAAGACAACATGCTCGACCTTGCTGAGATTGATGCAAATTTGGAGTTCATAGATCGTCTTCGCCAGTCTGATGGGCCGACGTTGGATGCTGCGGAGGCGCTTTTGGTTGAGAGGAAGATCCCAATTTACGATGCTCGCGACGTGTTTAGCGAGCTTGTCTCTGGTGTGAGGCAAGCCTTGGAGGTCTCAGAGGACGATGAGGTAGTTTGATGAAGATGAGGAGGCTGATGAGTGACCACCTTTCTTAGTTTATTTTTAGTCCTTTTGTTTTTGTATCGGATTTGATGATTCTGGGTTGCAGTATTGGATGGTTTGTATCCTTGCTGCTTTTTTGGATGTTGTGCGGGATGACTGTGATCATAGTTTTTGTTTCTCATGATAAACCGTGATGGTTTTTTGCACAATGTACTTGCTTCAGATGTTTCCCTATGCTTAGGAATATTTATAGGCAGTGTTGTTGCCATGCGTTTGCCAATACCGTTGTTGGTTTATTTTTTGGTGACGAATGGGGCTTCGTTTGCTCATAAACGAGGCTTTGTTTGCTCATGAATGAGGCTTTGTTTGCTCATGAATGAGGCTTTGTTTAGTAGAGAAAACGCACACGCGCTCACGCTCTTTATCTGCCAACGTTGCTGTTGGGCTTTGCAGAATGGTGCTGTTCTCTAGACACGTCTGTCCCAGAACATACACACCATAAGTTTTACCAGCGTGGAACCTGGGTTTTCTGAATGACTGTTCAGGGTACATGCCGAACAAATCATTGGCAGCTGCTTTTTACCAACGATGCTTGTTGGGTTTCTGAGTGATCAGCTGGGTTCGTCCGCCCCAGTACTGAACACTGATACTTATATAGCGCGCTTTGGATCCGATGCTGGATGTCATTGTGTTCGTATTCCCGCATCATCACTATGGCCAGCAGCGATGAATGCGGAACGACTCTACTTGGTTGAAGCTTTGAGAGGTCCATGATGGACATAGCTGTTCTCGTGATGAGGTTTGTGCCAAGTGTTTGAAGTTTCTGGTGATGGTGTAGTCAAAGAGTAGAGTACGGGTACCCCACTCTCCCTCCTTTTAGACGAAAGAGGGAACTGAATTTTGTCTAGAGAGATTGAGCTTGTTCGAAGACAAGGCTTATGGAAACACTTACTCCCACCCCTTAAGGCGGAGGAGATTAGTGGAGCTCATCCGGAGACAAGGCTTTGTGAAACGCGTAATCCCCCCCTTTTGACGGAGGGGGGCAACTGAACCCGTCCGAAGACAAGCTGCCTACGTACCCTTTGCAGGGATCAAGTCGCCTCGTAGTTCATTTTTATTTTGTGAGAAGACTAGTGATAGTACTTCTTCAAGTGCTTGGCGTTCCAAGAGTTAAGGATGGGAGTGCCTGTCGTGGTGGCGAGCTCATAAACTCCAGGACGAATGACTGTTGTGACTTTGTATGGGCCTTCCCAATTGGTGCCGAGCTTGCCTGCGTTTGGCTCTGCAGGACTAAGTCGCCTGTGCAGAAACGTCTCTCTCTGACTCTGGAGTTGTAATACCTTGAAGCTGCGCTCTGGTAGTTGGTAATCCGAATGAGTGCTTAGTCGCGTCGCTCATCGAGGAAATCCAATGCGTCAATAAGCATTGACCGGTTGATTTGTTCGTTGATAGGTAAGAGTTGGCGTCGTACCCCAGGCGAACAGATTTCGGATGGAATAACGCATTCGGTTCCATGGACAAGGGCGAAAGGAGTTTCGCCTGTTGCTCGTCGAGGAGTGGTGCGGTGGGACCACAAAACTCCTTCTAATTAAATCGACCGCGGCCCTTTTTTTGCCTCTAAACGCTTTTTAAGGCCATCAAGGATCACCTTGTTGATAGCTTCTGCTTGACCGTTACCTTGGGGGTAGCGAGGCGTGGATTTGCTAAGGCGGATGTTCCATTTCGCACAGAATGTCTCGAACCGGTTGGATATGAACTGCGAACCGTTATGCATAACGATCTCGTATGGAACTCCGTGGCGACATATGATGTTTTTCTAGACAAAGCTTTCCACTTGCCGTCTTTGATGTTTGCGTAGGCTTCAACTTCTACCCACTTTGAGAAATAATCTGTTAGCACGAGCAAGAATAAACCTGTTTTGACGGGTGCAGTGGTCCAACAATGTCCATGGCCCATCTCATGAACGAGTACGGCGATGTGACAGAGGAAAGTATCGTGGTTGGTTGATGGATCTTCGGAGCGTGTCTCTGGCACTTCTCACACTTGGCTGAGAATTTCATGCAATCGCTTACTATAGTAGGCCAGAAGTGACCATGTCTCTTGATTTTGATCGCAAGTGCTTTGCCTCCTGAGTGATTGCCGCAGGACCCACTGTGGACTTCTTCCATTATTCGCTTTGCTTCTTGTCCTTCCACGCAGGTGAGCATAGGACCGGAGAAACCCCACCTGAAAAGGTTTCCATCAAGTAGGACATAACGTGCGGCTTGCTTCCGCAACTTGCGAGCTGCCCATTTGCTACTGGGCAATTTACCATCGGCAATGTATTCGCGTATCTCGTCGATCCATGACTTGTCACAGCCGTATTCTGCTTCTCCAGTATCCGCGTCCATTGGAACTGCTTCGGGCTGGTCAGCGTCGTGCATCTTGGCGTCTGGGATTTCGGGTGCTTCTGTCATTTCTGTGTCTTCGTTAGTCGCTTTGGCGAGGGCGCCTGCTTGCGTTGCTGCTTGAGAGTGTGTTAAGATGGCGAGCGACACATCCTGTTGAATGCTGGAGAATTCAATGAACTCGACTGGAATGATCCGTTTCAGGGCCGGGTCTTCTGGCGTAGTAGTGGCGGAAGCTAGGTTGGCTAATGCGTCAGCGTCCATATTTTTATCTCTGGGAATCTTTGTAAGGGCAAATTCTCGGAATGACGAGGCAAGGTTTTTTACTATCTTCAGATAAGCCTCCATGCGATCATTCTTTGCGATGTACTCACCGCTGAACTGACTGGTCACCAGCTGTGAGTCAGAAAACGCATGGATGTGTTCAATTTGCAGTCCTTGGGCGAGCCTCATGCCGGCGACGAGGGCCTCATATTCTGCTTCGTTGTTAGAGGCTTTAAATCCAAGTCGAAATGATTGCTCAAGGGCCTCTCCGGTTGGCGACACTAATCGTATTCCAATTCTGGAACCATTCTTTGAAGACGAGCCGTCTATGTATAGCTGCCAGATTCCGGGCCGTACCTCCTCCGGATTTTTGTCTTCAGGGAGCTCTATGAGGAAATCTGCCAGCACTTGTGACTTGTTGCAAGTTCGCCCCTTGTATTCTATGTCGTATTCGCTGAGCTCCACAGCCCACTTGGCTAACCTGCCAGATTGACTTAGGCTATGTAAAACTGAACGTAGCGGGAAAGTACTAAGGATAATAATTGAATGAGATTGAAAGTAAGGTCTTAGCTTTCTCGATGCCATAAGGACGGAGAGCGCCAGCTTTTCCAGTTGAGGGTATCTTGTCTCAGCGTCCGTGAGTGTTTTACTCACATAGAAGATAGGCCTTTGCTCGCTTCTTTCCTCCCGCACAAGGACAGCGCTGACTGCTGTCTCTGAAACAGCAATGTAGAGGAAGAGAGGTTCTCCAGTCACTGGCTTAGCAAGGATAGGTGGGGTTGCCAGGTATTCCTTGAGCTGTTTGAAGGCTTCTTCGCATTTTTCTGACCATTCGAATTGTTTGTTTCCTCGTAGAGTGTTGTAGAAGGGAAGACATTTGTCAGTGGAGCGTGAAATAAACCGATTGAGTGCAGCCACTCTCCCAGTTAACCTCTGTACCTCGCGTTTGTTCTTTGGAGAGGCCATCTGGATCAGTGCATCGATCTGCTTTGGGTTGGCTTCGATGCCTCGACAAGTGACTAGGTACCCAAGGAACTCACCAGAAGTCACAGCAAATCTACACTTCGTTGGATTCAGCTTCATGTTGTGGAGGTTTAGCTGGTTGAAGAACTCTTCCAGATGGGTGATGTGGTCTTCTTCTTTGAGTGACTTGACGAGCATGTCATCAATGTAAACCTCCATAGTCTTTCCTAACTGGTTCTGGAACATCTTGTTCACTAGCCTTTGATACGTTGCTCCTGCGTTTTTTAGGCCAAAGGGCATTACCTTGTAGCAGTAGATGCCCCGGTCTGTAATGAAAGCTGTCTTCTCACGATCTTCGGGGTGCATCAGGATCTGGTTGTAGCCAGAAAGAAGCGTCCATGAAGCTAAGGAGCTTGTTGCTCGCTGTTGCTTCCTGAGCGGTCAATGTGAGGTAAGGGAAGCTGTCTTTCGGGCAGGCTTTGTTAAGATCCGTGAAGTCGGCCTAGACGCCGCCACTTCCCATTCTTCTTCTTGACCACGACTGGGTTGGCGAGCCAGTCGGGATACTTGACCTCGGTTATCGACCCAACTCGCAGGAGCCTCTCGACTTCGTCGTTAACAGCCCTTGCCCGTTCAGGACCCAACTTCCTTCTTTTCTGTTTGACGGGTTTAAATGTCGGATCAACATTGAGTTCGTGGCTGGTGATGTTGATATCTATCCCGGGCATATCTTCGGCGTTCCAGGCAAAGGCGTTGACATTCTTCTGAAGGAAAGCCATTAGCTTTGTTTTGAGTATTTCGTTAAGGGCAGCTCCGATTTCGACACATCTCTCTGGGTGCTGCTCGTCGATACACACGGAGATCACGGGTTTGTAGGTAGGTCGCTCTTCTTCTTCACGACCGTCTGCGATCTGTAATTGCTATAAGAGGTTAGCAAGGTCTTTCACCGGATTAGGATTGTTTTTTGCTTTCTTCCGCGGCCCCTGTGAGGTCGGGCTGTCTTCCCTTTCTACATGAGTCATTGGGTTTGAGTCATCATTCTCCTCGCGATTGCGCAGCTTGTGCGCTGCCAAGAAACACATGCGGGAATCTCTTTGATTGCCGTAGATTGTTTGTACGCCGTCACCGGCCGGGAATTTTAAGCACAGGTGGTAAGTTGATGGTACGGCTCGCATTTGATTGAGCCATGGCGTTCCCATAATTGCGTTGTAAATGGCGAGATGATCAGACACCGTGAAGTTCACCATCTTCTTGACGCCTCCAGCTTGGACTAGCAGGCGAATAGTTCCCATTGTCAAGGTTGTCTCGCCAGAGAAGCCTGTTATAGGCTTTGGTTGCCCTCTGACGAGTGAGGGATCGATCTTCATTTTTTCGAGCGTATCCTTGAAGATAACGTCCACTGAGCTTCCAGTATCGATGAGGACTCGAGCAACGTTGAAGTCGAAGATAGTCAGGTTGATTACCAAAGGATCGTTATGTGGATGGTCAATGCCTTCGGCATCCTCTTCGCCAAAAGTGACGGGGTCGCTGGCACGCTTTGCCCTCGGGGGTGCGGAGATGTTGGCACAGACCTCGGCGCGTCTCTGGTAAGCCTCGATCGCAGTTACATTGTCAGCACAGTACTGCGACCCTCCCATGATCACGCTGATAGTGCCTTGCGGGGCTCCGCTCTCGGGGTTGTCTCCACGACGTTGTCGCCGAGGATTTTCGGTCTGAACCTCGGCGACGTCTTGAGCCTTTTCTTCTGGTTTGAAGTCCGCCAGGCTGATGTTACCTTTGAGAGTGCCCTCTGCCAGCTTAGCAGCCAGCTGTCGTCCTAACTCGCGGCACCTCGCAGTCGAATGCCCTGTTGCCTTGTGGAATTCACAGTACATCTTCTCGTCGTACTCCTTCGGGTCTCTAACCCATGTGAAGTTTCCTCTGCCGCGACCACGACCGCGGCCTCCGCCTCTACCATATCTGGGTGCTTCGATTTGGTAATTGTGAGCTCCTCCTGCTCCCCCTTCGAACTGGACGAAGGCGGGATTACCTTTCTTTGGTGCAGCCGGGGCTGAAATCTGAGAAAGTTCGCCCGCCTGCTTAGTTCTTCCGCCTCTCTTGGAGCGGAGCTCTTCTTCACTTCGGGCAAAATCAGCTGCACGGTGAAGAGCGTCTTGAATCGTTGTCGGAGGATTGATGGTGAGTTCATGCCAAAACGGAGATGGGCATTTAACTGCTCCTCTTAAGGCTTCCAGTGCAGATGTATTGCTTATTCCATCTACCTTTGACAGAGTATTTTTGAACCTCGTCAGGAAAACTCGCAAGCTTTCGCTCTCTCCTTGCTTGTTGGTCCATAGCTCTGCGTCGTAAATCTTTCGCTCAGCGAAGATGTTGTAGTGTTGTACGAACATCTCAGAAAGTTGGTGGAAGTTGTGGATCGAATTCCTCTCCAGTTTGTAGAACCACTGGAGGGCAGGCCCCTTGAGGCTTTCTACGAACAGTTTGCAGTAGCCGACGTCCTTCTCGGCTTCTTTGAAATTTGCCCTCCCTAGGGCTACCTCGAACTCCATTAGATGATCAGCTGGGTCGGAGGTTCCTTCGTAGCTTGGAAGCCTGATTCTTCCTGGATCAGAGATTTTGGCCCTTGAGATGCTTTCAGCGAAAGGGGTGTTTCGTGCCTTCTCTAGGGCGTGGCGACCCGGAGCCTTCCTGTCTTCTGATACATCTGTAGCTTAGTAGTCCTTAGGTCGAGAAGCGACATGGTCTAACTGGGCTTTTTAACGCTGCGACCTCTTCGCTTTGGGAGCCTTGTGGAGCCTTTCTGCTCCCTCCTGTAAGGCTTTGCCATGGTTGGAGCTTCTTCTCCATCAGCGATGGTGTTGTAAGCAGCTGCCTTAGTTCGGATGCGTCTCCGAGGGGGTTGATCTTCGTCCGATTCTCCCACTGCTCGCTCGGGAGTTCCATCAGATTCCTGATGAGGCGGTGGTGGAGGCAGATCTTCTGGGTCAATACGATCGGTTCGAGGTGGCAGCTTCTCATGTCGAATCCTTCGAATGACTCGGGGCGTGGTGAAGTTGAGGCGCGTTGGACGGACACGAGATCTTTTGCGAGTCTGTCTTCTGAGCGTCTGCAATTCGTTCGTCATAGCCTCATGGTATTTTTCCTGATCCTGTGCTTTCTTCATGAGCACATCAAGTATCTGCTTGATCTCCGTGATATCCGCTGGGTTGTTGTCGTGAGGCGCGGCGCTTTCCACAGAGTTTTCCTTTTCCTTGCTGCTCCTGTGAGACGAGGATCCTTCGTTGCTCGTGCTGTTGTTACCGGACATCTTGGTGGTGTTGCGAAACCTAGCTTTCTTGTGTCAGAAATTCTCTAGCTCCCCACAGACGGCGCCAAATTGTGGGAGTCGGAACTAACACAATTAGATTTGTAAGGGTTCGTGAAGAGGAAGAGATTTCTAGGGTTAGCTAAGATCGCAAGAGATGAGTAAGATTTTTTGTTATTGCTATGTAAAAGTTTGAGTATAAAATTGTGTATGTGATTGCGGATCCTTTACAAGGGTTTTTACATCGACTATATATACTATCTCTAAGGCGGCTGAACATTCCTAAGTCTTCGCAGAATTGCTTCGCTTGAGTCGGTTGCTTCAATGTGGGCTTCGTGTCTGGACCGGGCTATCTTCTCGTCATTGGGCCGAAGACTGTATTGGACCGAGGGTATGGTCAACAGCCTTGGAGAGGCCGTGGTCGCCTGGCTTCAGCGAAGCCGTGGTCGCCTGGCTTCGGTGAAGCCGTGGTCGCCATCTGCGAGCACGTGGTCGCATCTCGTGGTGCCGAGCACGTGATCGGCCCGACGCAGTCCGAGCACGTGGTCGGCTCCTTCCCGGTCCATTGTCTGCTTTGTCTAGACTTAACTGCCACATGTTCTGCACCGCGGGAAGACTCAGGTGCTGTTGCTCCTTCTTCATCGAGAGTCTGGAGGATCATTTCTTTTAATCATCTTGTCTTCGGACGTTAATGTTGAGCGGGTGAAAACCGACCCCAACAACGTTAAATGTATAACCATGGGATTGAATTTAACAAGTGTAAGGCATGTTCAATGATTAAAATCAAGAAATTGAAATTTATTTTCAATTTTCAGATTTAACGGGATCTTCACAAAAATTTGCTATCAAATTAAAATTCAATGCTTATTTATGTAAAAAAAAATCAATCTACATCCTCATAACCATGATAAATAATGTCTAAAGAATCAATTTCTAACAAATTGCATCATCAATTTTGTTTCCCATTAGGTCACAAAATTTTAGCATATCAAAAATCAAATTCCATCAACAATGTAACACCAAAATCGATGGGTAGATAACCTAGAAGCATATCTATAAGTTCTCTATCAATTCCAAGTAACAAAAGCTATTGAATCAAGAGAATTTAGAAATACCTCTTTTGAAGTTCAAAGAGAATTAGAAATTTAGAAACATACCTTGGGTGTGTGGTGAATGTAACAGGAGATTTGTAGTCTCCTAATGAGTGTTTATGCATAATCGGAATCACACCAATCTGAGATCACTTGATGATCAAAGGATTCCAAGCCTAGCTTAAGCGGAAGTGGAATAGAAGATAGAGATGGAGGTGAAATGATTGACTTTCTCAATCGATGACAATACAAGCTAATGAATCACTCAATAACTCGAATTGCTGACTCAAAAGAACTTAATTGAATCACTCAAATAAGAACTAATGAAAATAAACACAGAGAATTCACAACTTTGTGAAGAGAAGAAAATTTGTTTTTCTTATGAACTTTATAATTTTGATTAAGGGTAAATTACAAGGAGACTCGAGTGATGTTTTAATAGGGTCAGAGTACAACTGCTATACGCCAAAATAAATGAAAGAAAATCGCAAGAATTGAAAAAATAGACCTGTTAGATCTTAAATGACGAAATCTCTCCAAAAAAGGCAAGTGGAGCCTTAGCTTGTATCTGGTCAACTTGGGGAGGAAGTTGCGAGCCTTTGGAACATTCTGGTGGCTTTAAGGGTCTCTAACATGCACATGAATTGATGGGAATATGACCGTTGGAAATTAATGGTGTGATGATCTGAATATGGCAAGTCTAGTCTCTCTCTTTGAATCATGTGTGGTCTTGAGGCTGCTGTCATTTTGGCATCTTTTATATGGCATGTATTCTTCTTAGGAGTGGGGCAAAACATCGGAGCATCAACCTCCACTTGGTTTAGGGCTTCACTTGATTTAAACCGGTCGGGATTGGCTAAAATATAAGCATATGTACCAACTCCATATTTAGCTCGGTCATGGCTTGGTTTTTTCAATCAAAACATTCCAAATATAGCATTTGCTGATGAAAACTCGAGCCAAGGCTGAATGCTTGAGATGAGCTTGAGATCTGGAACATGCTTCTCGTTGATTCTCGATTTCGGGTGTGGCTTCGTGTTCCAAATCAAAGTCTGGTGGTTCAAAGTAGGTTCTGACTAGATTATTCTTCATACAATATGTGGTTTGCGAATGAATATCAAAGCTGGAGTAAAAGGAACGAGTGGATTCTTCATAGGGAAGGTTCCTTGGCATTGTGACGGTTCTAGTGATGTGCTCATGTGCTATCTCCAAATATGATCGATCCAATTGGGTTCTGAATCGATCATTCTTCTTAAAACTTGTGACTTGAGAGTTATTCTGCAAGCTGGGCTCATTGGGTCGAGCAGTTTGGCCGGTGGAACATGGTACTCCTTGATTCTTGTCTCTGCGAATGCATGCATTATCGTCAGGTGGTTTGGCTCTGCCTGGCCTGGTCTTCTCTTGGCTAGATGTGTTTCTTATGTCCTCATCATACCCTCCATGTAATGACCCTCAACTTTACCAAAGGACAGGCAATGGAGGAATCAAGGAAAACCCCAAGAAAAATACTAAGGATCAAAAGGAAAACATAAAAGAACGTTCCAAATAGCTGGATGATTGGAGTAAAATCTGCCGTTACCGAGAATCACTCGACAGAATATGTTACGGGGTGAGATTTACCGAGAAAAGATTGAGTATTGTGTACCAAAACGTTAAGAAATCAGGATCACGGAGAAAACCAAGTTCCAAATGATGCCTAAGGATAAAATAAGACATTTCGAGCTTGATGCCCGAGAGAAACTTGGCTAAATGCAGATTTAGCCCCAAAAGATTATTATGCCTGGGTAATCGCCGTACCAGACCTGATGGTGCCCGAGAAATTCCTTACAGAGAGATGACCAGATCGCCGTTGATATGTCCGACGGTGTTGACAACATGAATCTTGCCAACCAAGTTACCCAAACCTTGCTGACCAAATTTTCAAGAAACTTGGCGTACAAGCTACAGAGACAAGTGTCATCCCCATGCATCTGCGACATGGCACCTGTCCCGCCACTTGTCTGGATGCATGTTGCATTACACCACAGTGCGACACACGTCGCACCAGCTGTCTCTACGAAGTCTTGTTTCCTATAAATACAATGCCTCATGTCATTATTTTCATGAAGAGAAAGTGAGAGAGAAGTGAGAGAAACACCAAAGAAAGTTCTACCGAGCAGTCTGTTGTCGAGAAAGATGGTATGTTGCCCGAGAAAGCTTGTTCAACTGCCAAGGAGTTGTGTCCATGACCAAGCATGATGCATGCCTGTACCGAGACGTGCCAGATCTACCTAAAAGTTGCCGATAGTGCCGAGGACCAACCTGGTCTGATAAACATATTTACCAATCTGGTGATCATGCAAGATTCGGAATTCATTCTTCAATCCGTTTCTTGAATTTTCTAAGGAAATAAAATCGCAGATCTGATCGCATATAAGAAGTAGAAGCTGAATATAGAAGAGTGTGTTGCCATGAAGCACTAGATGTAGTTGTTGTCGTTGAAAAGCCTTGAAGACAAGTCGAGAAACCTTGCCGGCCTTGCCGAAGAGAGTGAGTTCTGTAGCATTTGTGGTAGCACATGAGTGTTTCGGTGATAAATTGAATGGGTTTTGATTATTTGAATGTTTGATTGATTTATTTTGTGATTTTCTCGAGTAATTTATTGGTTTCTTTGCATGTTTTCAGTACTTTATCATGCATGGGTAGGAGGTTATGTACTTAACCAAGGAGGCTATTTACTAGGTCTAAGTGGAGTCGAGATAAAAGGATTGTTCGGATATTGGTGTCATAAAGACCTTTTATTCGGGCAATCCATGAGTTTGTGGATCTTACGAGATCAGAGTGGTGGATCTTATGATATCATTATGGTCTGACGAGACCAGAGAATGTTGGAGTGACCTGAGTAGTCTCAACTTTGTTGAGTGTTTAAATTTCAAGAGGACATAGGTTTGAGTCTAGACTTTGGGGGGGGGGGAATTGCATGCATATTTACGGTTGTTTGTGCATATTATTTAATGCTTCCGCTTGCATTGTTTGATTGTGTGAAATTGATTGTTGTGTGGGGTTTTGGGTTGGGGTTACTAACGTGTTAGAGGGTTTTCCCAGTCACACTAACTAATACTAGACTACTTATGATTCTACCATATTTGTTTTACAGGAAACCTTAGTGGGAACCATTACCGGGCACTCGAGACAATACGACCACCGGTATAGAGTTGTTGCTTTTGTAAAATATGATTTGATTTATGAAATACGAAATCAAACAAGTGACAAATAACAAAGCTAAAGTCATCTAACAACTGAGACAGAGCAAACAATGACACAATAGAAATCAATTGCGAACAGATGCAAATTCAATCAAACTAGAAAACAGAGCTAGCGGCGCTAACCCTAGTTTTTATAAACTCTATTTTTTTTTAATGATAAACGGATTCAGAATCACGAATAACTCCTAACGTATGCAAAACGACCTAAACAAGCAACCAAGTGGAACAAAACAATTGCAAAACAGCAAACAAAACAGCGCAAAACCTTTTTTTTTCTTTAAAGTTTTTTTTTGATGTGATGCAATGATTTAACAACAAACCTGACACGAGTAGATGATGAAACAATATGCAGAGATGAAGTGATATGAAATACAAGACCGAAAAACAATCAAAACGGATGCAAAGACACTGCAAACAAAAATCGAGCAAACAGATTTTTTTATGGGTTTTCTTTTTAGTAAATTCGAAACAAATAATTAACTGAAGCAAATAATTTTTTTTTAAATAAGAACTGAAGCAAATTAACAAGACAAAGCAAGAGCAAAAGCGAAAATAAATTTGTATGGTTTTTCTTTTGGATTTATTACAAAAGGAACCAATAAAACAGAAAACAAATTGAAAGGGATAAAGGTTGGATGAACACAACCTGATGGGTAGGAGCTTTTGAAGCTCTGATACCAGATGATGCAAGATCGGAATCACACCAATCTGAGATCACTTGATAGTCAAAAGATTCCAAGCCTAGCTTAAGTGGAAGTGGAATAGAAGATAGAGATGGAGGTGAAATGATTGACTGATGTGAGTTAGGTTTTAACCCAAACAATCAACACCGCAAGTGCACGGTTGTGTGCGGTTGTATAGTGTTGGGATCGAATCCACATGGAATAGAGTGCACTATAGATCCTATAGATCTAAACAGAGCTAGAATGAAGAATATATAAATGTCACAAAATCCGAATATAAATCCAGAATATAAGAATTTAAAATCAATTAAGACAAATTTTGGGATTGGAGAAATCTCAGGGATTTTATAGTAAAAAGGACATCTAACCTGATTAGCAGTTCAATGAAATAGATCTAGAACTCAGAACACTATTATCTTAGTCATAAATCTGTTAGAACCCTATTCTAGCATTTAGTAACAAGTCTGATAGAGTTCACTTGGTGATCCAACCTCGACTTTCGTCGGCTGACAACCTCCAAGCCTATAAACTATTGATTCAGGATAATCAAACCAATGATTAGTTGTGTTAGAAAACCTAGAGATCATTTGCTAGATTCGTCAACCTAACAAAAGCATTAAAACCATAGAAATAGATATATACTATTCATAACCCTAATCTATAACAATATCCTATTTAACCATTAAAATCCCCTTGAATATATCCCTTCTCCGAACAAAGAGATCTACTATGCCATGGCAAAGGACTGAGAAATCATGGTTGGAGAAAATACTGATTCCATAGAAAGAGATGAAAATAGATCCAATATTCAAAGTAGAAAATTACAGATCTAAAAACTGAAAAAGAACAAGGAAAAATAGTAGAATAGCGTCTCTGGGTCTCTCTGGCCGCTGAGGTCTAACATCCTTTATATAGGAGTCAATTAGGTCAAAATCAGAATAAACTGGAGAATATTCACGATCGGGATCGATCGATCCTCGTGGGTCGGTCGATCTTCTTCTTTAAAACACACCACTTAATTAATTCGTCAATCATGTCGATCCCCTTCTAGATCGGTCAATCCCAAAGCATCTTCATTAATTCCTTGAAGTGTATAAACGTCCAAAGCTGCTCCCTTTCATCCATTTAGCTCCAATGAAGTGTAAACCTGTCAAGACACTATAAAGGACCAAAAAGACACAAAATCTAATCCTAGACTCAATAAAGACATTTAAAACATATGAAATCAAAGGTATAAAATCCTTAAAATCATGACTCATCAATTCCCCCAGACTTGAATCCTTGCTTGTCCTCAAGTAAGCAACAAGACAAATGAAACAATTAAGGAAGAAATGTTTGAAAAACGGGAACTTACGCATCTCTTTAGAATCCACCATGTTTATCATTTAAACAAAAAGAAACCATGTGACAGGTTTATTGAACTTAGTAGTACAGCATGTACTTTACTATAAGCATAACAAACATTACTGTACTCTAGCTCCCGGAATCCAAAGGAACTTCTGAAATCTCCATTGTTGGCCCTTTAACATTCATTAAGTATACGTGCAGTCTCACAAAGGGAGTCTCAATCGCTAAGGGCTAGTAACAGGGGGCATTTTTACGATGAAGGTTAGGCATCACCGAATGAACTTCGGTGCAAGCCAATGAGCAAATTCACAGTGAGACGGAAACCAAAGATGGTGCACAACCTCCTGAACCTTGGACACTTAGTAAGCTTCTACATAAATCCTAATAGAGTTGCTATGGTCCCTAAGATAAATATTAAGACCAACAATAAAAAGGTTTTATTCTGGTTCCCTTATTGACTTTTTTCATTTCTTTTTCATTTTTTTTTCGGGATGAGACAGGATCGGTCGATCTAGGTAGGATCGGTCGATCCTAACTTTATTTTTTTTCTTTTTCGAGAAAGGGAAGTTGGAACCAGTTCTAACCATAAAATGACTTCACCATTATACAATTCAAACTAATATTGATGAAGTACATATGATCAAAAGCTTACTCGAATATCCTTAGAACATTTGGTTGTAGCGGCCTCCATACTCCGTAGTTTTTGCACTTGGTTGCACATGCTCGTAACGCGTGAAAGAGGACTGGGGTCTGAATGAAAAAAGGGTGTAAGGGTGTGGAACAAAGCTGAAAGTGAGCTTGGCCATCCAGAGCACCAATGAAAGGGGTGAACTCCGGATGTTATGATCCTTTATGCGATATCGAGCCCCTAAGTGAGAAGATTAGTCCAAGTTAAAGGTCCAAATAGATAGAGCCAACGCTGGATCATCCAAAAGGGAGCATTGGCATGTTCATTGAAATGGTTTTATCATTCTTGTCTCAGGGATCGATCGATCTTGCAAGAGGATCGATATCTGAAAACTTCTTGAAAATTACACCTGTTTCAATCAGCTCAACACAAAAACATCATCATAAAAGACAAAAGAAAAAAAATAAAGAAAAATAAATGCAAAAATAAATAAGAAAGAAAAATAAAACTTGTTGGATTGCCTCCCAATAAGCGCTTGTTTTGAAAGTCATTAGC
The DNA here is from genome assembly GCA_028015245.1 of Cardamine occulta. Classification (NCBI taxonomy): domain Eukaryota; kingdom Viridiplantae; phylum Streptophyta; class Magnoliopsida; order Brassicales; family Brassicaceae; genus Cardamine; species Cardamine occulta. Next base: position 7,517,155 of record CM051390.1, read on the forward strand.
TCGACTTGTTGGGTACTTCATGCAGGGTCTGGGTTAATGTGAGGAATGGTGTCTTCCTCATCTTGTGGCTGGCATTTCATCTTTATCATGGGCTTTGCAGCAGTTATAGCCCTCATCATACTTTCCAAGATCTCATCATCTTCTAAGTTAACTTCATGCCAAAAATCCATTTGTGTACCATCTTTGAGGTTTCGCGGAGTCGCGTTCATTGACAAAACTACATCAACAGCTTCAGAATCATTCGCCAAGAATGTCTGACCATTTATGGTGGGAAGTCTGTTGATGGTCTCAATGTAGAAACTCATGGCAGATTTTTTGAACCGAAGTTTTATTCTTCTTCTAGGTATACTGATGGAGGCTTTGGTTGTAGCAAGAAACGGTCATCCTAAGATAAGCTCTGTCCTGCTGTCATCGAAATCTAGCACAATAAAGTCTGTAAGTGCGTAGCTCCCTGCTAGCAAAATTGGGATGTTGACAAGTAGTCCCACGGGTCTCCTAGTTGATCCATCGGCCATTTGAAGTGATATCGTGGTTGGCTGCATAGTGATCAACCCCAATATCTGCTATTGACTGAGCGGCATCATGTTTATGCTAGCTCCAGTGTCAATCAAGCTGTTCTTGTAACGATACTTCCCAATAGTACATGGCAGATTGAATCTCCCTGGATCATCGAGCTTACGAGGAAATTTTTCGCGCATCCTTTTGTTGCACTTTTGCTGGAGGAAATCAGATGCCTCTTGCAGCGTCGTTGTACCAGTAACTATATCCTCCATGTACATCTTCATCAAAGGGGTCATTGATGCAACTTCTTGAAAAGGCAATCTCACCCTCATCTCCATACATATTTTATTGACCTTACTCTTCACCGTAGTTTTCATACGGTCAGACAGTGATGGAGCATCATCCCCAATAGCTATTCCCATCTTATTGATCAATGTGTATCTTTCAACAGGAGGAACCGGTTCTTTGGACAGCAAGGATCAATTGATCTCGATCGGTATCGGTCGATCTTTACTGATTTTTGGTTTTTCATCAGGTGGATCAGATCGGTTGATCTTGTTTTGCGGTTCAATCTTCTTAGGGAATCAATCGATCTCAGCGAGATTTTTGGGATAAAGTTCCTCATCATCGAATAAATCAATAAATTTCAGATACTCTCAGGCGTTGGTTTTCAGCTTCTCTAGAAGAGTTCCTGGTAATGCCTTAACCATTTCAACTGACCTTGCCCATTGGGTCTCCAATACCTTCACATGAGCACCTAAAGAGTAAAACTTCCCGTTGAGATCATTATACATACTGCCAACCATGGAGTTGTTCTCTACCGCAAACTTCTTCTGCCCCTCCATAATTTGCTGGAATAGGGACTCAATCCTGTCTTGGGAACCAGCATTCCCAGACTGAGGGTTGAATCTCATTTTACCATAACCAGCCTTATTCTGGTAATTCCCTTGGTTTTGAGAACTCCGAGTTGGATAGAACTGATATCCAGGGTTCTCAACATTAGTTATGCAGTAGGACAGGTTAGGATGGTTCCTAAAGTTAGGGTTAAAACCCCTGTTTTGGTAGTTTCCCTGTCCACCCAAAAAGTTGATCTCCTCAGTCTGTTCCTCCTCATCATCGAACACATTATTCTCCAGGAAATTCACAGCTCTCTTATGCGCCTTCAAGAGCATGTCCATCTTAGTCGTTAGCTCCTCCATTTCCTTATTACTCATGGGAGTGGGATTGACTCTCTTATCATAGTCAGGGCAGCTGTTGGAGTTACTTGCTGCAAGGTTTTCAATGAGCTCCATAGCTTCCTCCAGAGTGTTGCTCATGAAGTCTCCCCTACTAGCTGCATCCAGAGTCATCTAGTACTTCATCTCTATTCCATTGTAGAAACATTTCATCATGTCTGACTCGGTGTAGCTTCGAAGGGGACAGTCCCTTAGGTACTCCTTAAAGCATTTCCAAGCCTCAAAGAAAGGCTCGGTGCCAGCTTGTTTGGAATGTGGCTATCTAATTCTTTAATGCTGCTGATCTAGCTTTGGTGAAGAACTGCTGTAAGAAAGCAGCTCGGCATTCACCCCAGCTCGTGATAGATCCAAGACTGAGAGACTTAAGCCATTGATGAGCCTTGTCAGCCAGTGAAAAAGAAAATAGCCTACAACGGAGATAGTCTTGGGGGACTCCGTTAGCATTGGTGGTACTGCAGATCTCCTCAAAGATATCAATATGATCCAACGACTTCTCGTGACCTAGGTCGGTTCCTTCTTGCTTTCTACTCTTTTTCTTCTTTTTGATGCATGTTATGGAGCATGAGCAAACAAAGCGTCTTGGGTCTTCTACTTTCAATAGTCTTCTTAGAGGATAGCATTGTGGCTCGTCTTTGTCTATGGCTTGTGTTATACAAACAATGTCTTCATGAGAATCAAAGAGAGGTACCAATGGCTTGCTCACTCCCCTAGTGAGGGCTGGTACGATTGAGATGGCATTGCATTAGCCTTTAGGATTCTCCTCAGGTTTTTTGGGAAGTACATCGGGTTGTCTAGTGATAGCACTCACAGTTTAAGCGACTTGAGTTTCCAGGTTCTTGACAAATGTGGAGAGACTTTCAAACTTTCCATTCAATTCACCATAGATATTATCCACCTTAATGTTGATATCCCTTGCTGCTTCTTGATGAGAAATAAGCAGTTCCTGCATCATTGTCTCAAGCCTATTACCTTGAGGTAGTGGTGTTTGAGCTTCTGCGGATGGAAAGGGAACCTTGTTGTTGTTGAAAGGAGGACGTGGCTGGAAGTTCTTGTTGCCACAAAGTTCTTGTTTTGAAACCGGCTTTGGAAAGGCTTTGATTGCTGTGGATAGTTCTGATCTTGAGGGTTCTCCGCATTCGGGTTCCGATAGGAAAGGTTAGAATTGTTCCAAAAGTTGTTGTTGTATTCACAGTTCTGGTAGAATCCTTGAGTACCCACATAGTTAACATCTTCTTCTTGATCGAATGAATCATCAAACTCTTGGAAAGCATCATTTTTCTATTATCAATAGTCTCGCAAGCATTGACTGCTTGGTGTTGGTTTCTTAGAAGTTGGCTCATCATGTTCTTAAGCTCCATGATCTGCTTAGCATCAGAATCACTAGAACTGATTATTCTATCAAAGTCGGTGTAAGTATTGCTACTACTTGAAGCAAGGTCGTAATGAGAGCTTGTCTTTCTAAAATGGTCTTAGTAGTGAAGTCTCCATTGATGGCCGTGTTGAGTGAGAGCTGAAACTTGGGATGTAAAGCTCTATAGAGAGTACTTAGAAGATTGCCTCCACTGAAGCCATGGTGAGGATAATCACGTTCATATTCCTTAAAGCGTTCCCATGCTTCGTAGAAAGATTTGACCGGTCCTTGTTGAAAGCCTTGAAGCTTGTTCCTAAGAGAGTTGGATCTTGACTTTGTGTAGAAGTAGTTAAAAAAGGTTAACTTGCATCCTTCCTAAGTAATGATCAATCCTGGGGGTAAAGACTTTAACCATCTATGACCCTTGTCGGTTAGAGAGAAAGGGAAAAGCTTACACTTCAAATAGTCTTCAGGTATACCATTTGTTCTTGTTGTATTGCATATTTCTTTAAAGAGATCGATGTGATCTATAGGATGTTCTGTGGAGAGACTATGGAACTGGTTTTGCTTCACCAAGCCAGTGATTTGAGGTTTTATCTCGTATTCACATCTTGGTTTATTAGGGACTTGTTTGGCAGCTCGGTCTTGAGGATATTGATTTGGAGTATGAAAGTCAGCTATTATACGGTTAAGATTGGCACGTCTCAGAGGGTGCACATAAGCAGCTTGTCTAACACCAACATTAGCATGATGTTGAGCGTTAGAAACAATAGGAGGCTGGAGAGGAGGAACATTGAGATTATCTCCCACGCCTAAAGGATTAGCTTTGTGAGCTTGGTTGCGGACCTCCAGAGGGTCAGCTTGTTCTTCAGCAGATACATAGATGGGATCATCAACCTCATCTTGTTATGGCTGTTTATGATCCTGCAGTGCTTCGTGATCAATTCAAGCAACATGCATTAAGTAAAAGATGTCCCAAGAGAACTCAAACAATAGATGAAAATCAGATATAACAACCTAGACGAATTGAACCATGAATTCCCATCGATATCACCCTATAAAACCCAACAAAGATAACTACTCGCTCATGATGCAAAGAAACGCAATAGATATCATGAAGAACAACATCATAAACGAATCAATATAACAAAGGGTGTTGAAAGGAAACTTCTCTAGATTTCACAGAAGATAACTTGTCTCTCCAATAAGCAAATAAGAGTATAAGACACGAGAAACAATGAAGAACAAGGATGAAACTTCAAAGGATAACTTCTACGGCTTGGAGGCGACAAAGGGACATGTGGCTGTGGTGAGGCGTGATGGAAGTCTGTCTCCCGAAAGAAGCATAGGTTTTTCTCCTAAAGACATGGTATTTTTAGGCTCGGCATTGGATTTAGGTCCAAAACATCAAAACTATGTCATATTGATAAGTGCAGGGACAAGGCTCTGACCTCGGTCAGGGGCATTGTGACCGAAGTTGTGATGAGGAGAGGCCCCAGTCACGGGCCCTTTGGCCGAAGTCATCAGAAGGTCTTGGTGTCGACATGTCTTCACTCTTTGGGTTATATCTTCCAAACAGCTTAATGGATTGCTTTGATTCTTATCCGAGGCGAAACTTGACTCTTCTAGCTTTCCATAGACACCAAGATCTCTGGACTTTCTGCACCGGAAGGTCTTCAACTGATTCCAAACTTCTGATGCTCTGAAACTGTCCAAAAATGGGTTTTCCTTGTCTTTATGTCATTTTTTCTCTAAACCTTCCACAACTCTCCAGGAAGTGGAAATGGTGGAAAGTGGCTTTGAAGTATCCATAATGACTTGTTTCTTCATTGAATCCCTAATAAAAACATATGAAAAGTGGGCGAAAATACAATGTTATTAGGAAGTCCCTGAAACAACGGAATCCAAACGAGCATGATTCACAAAATCAATGAAGAAACACAAAACACAGGATTGAACAAGTTCTAAAAATTGAAAAAGATTGAACAAATTGGAGCCAAAAACAAACACAAACACCATGCAACAATGGGATTTACGAACAAAAAAATGAATCAAGCCAACATTGAAACTTCAAGTCTCACAGAAATTTCGTCGAACACGTTATATGCATATTCAATCCAACACATTTATTCTAAAAATCGTAAGAGATTGAACAAATTTGAGTTTTTAAAAGTATCACAAATCACTATATTGATAACTAAAACCAATATATGAAGAAATTAAAGAGCAATTTTGAAAAGCTAGAGTTACCGTGAACAAAAAAAAGAGTAAATCTTCGGATCTGTCGTAAACGATAGAGAGACGTCAACTATAGTTGTTATCGTCGGTGATTCGTCGGAGCTTCGTCGCGTAATGGGAGAAAGTAAGAGATGAAAATTTTTGTGTTATTTTTGGAAAAATGTTATATTCAATCCAACACATTTATTTAAAAAGGGCAATTCTCAATTTTAGCACAAATTTAAGTTTTTGGATTGAAAACTTAAATTTGTGCTAAAATTGAGAATTGCCCTTTTTAAAATAGCTACGAAATATTTTCGTGATTAATCTGTGGTTATGATTTTTAAGTTTGATTAAATTTCTTGTTATTGATGAACAATTAATTTTTTTATAATTTATTGTTTTGTCTTTAAATTTTGAAAATGATAAGTAGATTTAAACATTTTTGTAAGTTTGAAATTTTGGTTTTTGGTTGTATATAATGGTTAGATATTGCTTTTTAAGATTTCTTGTTTAGGGTATTAGATTTAGTTAAACTATATATGTAAATAGATTTAAAAATAGTAGTTTCATGTATATATAATGGTTTATTATTGAATGTCTAAAGTCTAAGAGTTTAAAGTAATTTAAGGTTTATAGTTTCTTAATTAAGGTGTATGATTTTAGGATTAGATCTAGTTTTGGGATTATAGATAATGAATAAATGAGAAACTTAAATTGTTTTTGTAGGTGTTGATTTTAATTAATAGATTTTTGGTTTAGGGTCTTTACTTTAGAAAATAATTTGATTTAAAATGTTTTTTTAGTGTTTGATAAGTGTGGAGATTTTATTTTGGGATAAATACATATATATATATATAATATACTATTTTCAGGGTTTATGATATAGGATTTAGAAAATGTTTAGGTTTGAAAAATAATTAGATTTAAAATTTTGAGATATTTTACAAGTGTTGGATTTTGGTTTTAGGGTTAAGGTATAAACAATAAGAAACTTGATTTAAATTTTTTGATATTTTTATAATTATTAAATTTTGGTTTAGGGGTATGTTTATTGATTTGTTTTATGGTTTATTATATAAAAATAATAAAATTTTATGCATAGCCACCAAAAATTTGTGGCATATACAATCATTTAGAAATCATAGCTTTTTCATGGTTATTTGTGGCTAATAGCTTGTCACGAAAGAATTCATGGCAAATTCATAGCTAAAAATGGCAACGGAACATTTTGTGGCTAATTCGTGACAAATTAGCCACGGAAAAGCCACGAAATCCAGATTTTTGAATATATGGCTATTTTGTAGTTTTTCTGTGGCAAATTAAAACTAGCCACGGAATGTTTGTGGCTTTGCCATGGCTATACGATTTTTTTTTAGTAGTATACCTGCAAAGATGCACACATGTCATGTCTAGTATTATATGTTCTAACCTTAATTAAAACCTTTAGTACAACAATTCAAACACATAAGCACAATATCAAAGTTAATGGTAAATTGTGAATGTCTATGAAACACTCATGGGCAAATAATAGTTTCAGATCAAACAGTAACTCAAATCTCATACCAATTAAATAGGCTAACATATCAAGTTCAAATTAACAAATAAAGTACACTCTGTCAAACATATATCATCATGTTTCAAACCTATCAATTTTAACCATATAAACAAAATAAATAATCTAGTTGAGAAGTAAACAAAAATATATCATTTGTCAAATGGGACTAACATGTTCTGTGATTTCAACCAAATAGAAGCTTCATTTCCAAATATAGCAATCAACAACACTTACCAAAAAATTACAGAATCAATTTACGTTTGAGGCAGAACCTGAACCATTGAAAGTAGTGTCACGAATTTAATATATTTGAAAAAAAACTGAATATGAATTGAACTTTGTAATCAAATCCAGAGTAATGGTTTCTAGAGTTTAAGAAAACAGATGAACCTAAAATCAGAAAATATAAACTTTCACAACCAATTTTATTCCTTCTCTATCTATAGCTACATTTTAATCAAATCACAAAAATCCTAACAAGCAAAGTTTGTTCCACATTGGAAAAGAACAGAAAATGCAAAAAGTTAACAACTTTAACAAAACAGATGCAAAATAAACCCTTAAATAAAAATTTTGTTAAGCTTCAATCAGACAGAAATTGGTAAAAGGAAGACTAAGGAAATGAGAGAAAGAAATAAGAATAAGACATATATACATTCGATTTGAGGTTAATGTCGACTGAGAATGTGGCCGCAACAGAGGAAGAAATTGTCGCTGGCAACAGGGATAATAGTTGCGGCTAGCTTTGACGAATGCTACAACGAGAGTTCTTGGTTGCTTTGGCGAGATTCGTGAGTCTGAGAGTTAGGTTAGGTTACAGAATTTGTTTCGATAACTCGTGAGTGAAAGGGGGAAAAGTAATTTTAGCTTCTTGCTTACTGATTTTCTATTTTAGCGGTTATTAAATGCTACGATAATGTTACGAAAATCACAAATTAATCATTCATATCGGTAACAAAATTCATGATATTTTCAAATGCCATCAATTAAGTCTTTTGTAGTTTATATATCACTCAGTTGTCAAAATGTATTTTTGAGTTGAAAACATTTTCCATTCTATTCAAAAGAAAAACAAAAGAAAAAGTGTAGCAAGACATTTCAGGATACAGAAAAATTAAGAAATTTTCATACTAACATTGTCTTTTCAAACTCTTCTATATATAGAGTGGTTTAGGAAATGGGAAATGTCATTTAAATCGCGAACTTTCAAAATTATGTCATTGTAATCATCAACTTTGTCTTAGGCCATTTAAAGCATCAGCTTTCGTTGACTATGTTTTTTTACACAGAATTGTCGTTGACCCGGCCAATTAGACAAGTCGTTAAATCTGTCGTTAACAGCTCCGTTAGTGAAAAAATGGCGTCGTTTTCATGCAAACTTTAATATCATTTAAATCACGAACTTTTAAATTTAGGCCATGTTAAACATGAACTTTTCTATACTATGCCATTTAAATCATTAACTTTCGTTCGTTGACTCAAAGCTTCTTCCACATCAACAATGGCCGATCATCATCATCACCATCATCACCACTAACATCGACCTAATTGTATTTCACGACCACCACCACAATCAATTGAAAGAAATTATCCATGGTGAAACCGCCTCGAAGAACCCGATTAACGTGAGCAAGGTTATAGACTAATAATGCTGCTTTGAACTGAGAGAGGCTTAAGAACGTCGATATCATCAAGCTTTCAAAATTATAGACAGTGCTTTTACTCATCGTTAAGAATTATATGTATCCCAAATCAATAAATTCTCAGCTGGAGAATGATTGATAGAGATGTTAGCTAGGGAAATGAGTGACACTAAGAACTTACAAGAACAACGACCAATTTTGATTATGGACTCCACACAGCTTATAAATTTTCTCCTTCTTCTCACACCGACTTTTCATCTCTCATGTACTTTTCCAACCTCAGTCGTTGCTAATCTGGAAACAAAACAGAAAAAACAAAAACTCAACAAACGAAAGTTGTGGTGGTGGTAGTGAAATACGATTGATTGTGGTGGTGGTAGTGAAATACGATTAGGTTGATGTTGGTGCTGATGATGGGGATAATGATGACCGGCCATTGTTGATGTGGAAGAAACTTTGAGTCAACGAACAAAAGTTGATGATTTAAATGGAGTAGTACAAAAAATTCATGTTTTAAATTGTCTAAATTTGAAAGTTCATGATGTAAATGACATTAAAGATTGCATGAAAACGACGACGTTTTGTCACTAACAGAGCTGTTAACGACAGATTTAATGACATGTCTAATTGGTCGGGTCAACGATAATTACGTGTATAAAAAACATAGTCGACAGAAGTTAATGCTTTAAATGGCATACGATAAAGTTGATGATTAAAATGACCTAATTTTGAAAGTTCACAATTTAACTGACATTTTTCTCTTTAGGAAATAGGGTAAGTTTTAAGTTTTTAAAGGAGAATTGGGCAATTTTTATTAAGAAAATGGTTATATATATCTTAAATAAAAAATTAGCAGAAATAAAATCAAAAATCAAAAAAATAAAAAAAAAACTGAAATTAAAATGAAGAGATCTCTCTGACTAGGAAGTTTCATAGCCCCCTCGGACGATATAACACATTGCAAAACAAATAAAGCTATAAGTAGCAAAGTGATGTAGGGAGTTTCAAATCATGAATTATAACAAGGGACGACTGCTTGAGACCCCCTCTATAATGTTGTTTCTGCGTCGATCCACCTAGACTCTCAAACTCTTGATTTTCCCCCTTATACTATAACATTGCTTTATATTTCCCCTATACTATTTTTCTGCGTAATTGCACCCGAAAATCTAGTCAAGCTAAATTACGTTCAATTTTAATAAATTGCGATCAATTTTACTAAATCGCGTTCATGAAATAGTGATTGTCCAATTTGATTAAACCAACTAAACTCAAATCTAATTAAACCCAAAATTCAAATTAAACCCAAATGAAATCCAATTAAACCCAATTTATTATATCCCAAAATCGATTTGGGGAATTAGAGTTTGTTGTTGGATGTTCTCCGCTTCAAAGAGAGAGATAGCTTAAGAGATTTGGGGAATTAAGGTTTGTGGTGATTGAATTAAGGTTTGTGGTGCTTGTTCTCTTTGGCGAGAGAGAAATTGACAGAGAGAAAGCTTGCGAGAGAGAGGTTCAGAGATTATGGGGATTAGGGTTTGTGGTGGTTCTCTTCTTTCGCGAGAGTTTGAAGAGAGAAAGAGAGAGTTTGCGAGAGAGAAATTGACTCAGAGAGAGATGTGTGTAGCAATCTAACAAGAATGTAGAAGGAAGAAGAAGCTGAAGTCGTCGTCTCTGTAAACACCATGAGCCTAGAAAGACCAAAGTATCCGACTTTGATTTTCATATCCTTCTCCACAAAGATATTCGAAGAATTTATATCTCAATGAACAACCGATAGAACAATGGCGAAGTGAAGACTCTCCAAAATAGCTCTGACGAAAAAAGAACAATCAACAATTCCCCAATTCGACGGCGAGACAAAAATGCTCGCACATGCTGAATCGTGATTTAATTGCTAATGGAAGGTCATGATTTAGTTGCGGAAGGAGTAATAAGAGTATTGAATAGTTTTAATTTACAATTTCATGTGTGTGTATAGTAGACTCCAACGATTATGTTGTTATCTGAGTAAGAACAATAGATATTAATTGAATCAATCTTGTTAATGTTAAGCAGAAAATTGCACATTATTTATTTATAATTTGCAAGTTCTGCAGTTTCTTTGAGGATGATTCAGAGTTACCATCATTGCTTACCTTTGTCTGTTTCTGAGACATTTGTACAATGTCTGATATTGTTTCTGGTAAAAAAATTAACCAAAGTTATAAGAAAAAAAATCAATGAACACTGGGACATAATATGCAATGTCAAACTGCAAAACTCGGTTCTTATCATATGGAATGAATTTATGCAGCAGAACTATTAATCTTATTGCATTTCAAAGAGTTTTTCAGGCAACAAAATATAATCAAATAGCCAAGCAATTATATTATTTACAACCAAACAAAGCTAAGGCTGATCTCATTGCAGAAAGATTTTATTGAGAAAGCTTTGCAATGCTCGGTGGCTGCGGCGGTTGCGCCATCATGATGGAGGAATTTAATGGCGAGGAGTTGTCCATCGATGATACTACCAGTGGTGATGCTTGCGGCGGAGAAGGTGGTGGTGTGATCGGAGGTGGAGCAGATGGAGTAGTGGGCGGAGACTGTAACAGAGGAGGTACGGTGGTTGTAGAATTTGACGGCGGTGGTGATAAAATCGGTAAAGGAGGAACCAAACTCATTCTTTATCACTCTTCAATACGAACCTAAAGCAATAAACTTTCTTATCGATGCATTTCAACCCAAAATTGAAGCCTATGAACAAAACTGAATTCCACAATTAACGCAAAAAATAGTCAATTCCCAAATCTGCGGCCTATTCAAAGTGAACTTGCTCAAAAAATCAATCTAAATTTCCAAACTTTTCAATAACTATCCATACAATTTCATAATCTAAAAGTAAAGACTCGAGATTTACACTAATAACTAACCCCAATGAAACTAAACGCGTAATTCAAAGCAGACCCATATGAATAAACTATAGAAAGTTCAGAAATTTAGAGTTTTTTCACACGGGAGAAGGTACAATAGGGTAGAGATTCAGAGGATGAAGAAGTTATAGAACAGATTGATAGAATTTGATTGATGCGAGAAATGAAGCTAAGAAGGATTTAACCCGATTTTGGGTTGTTTAAATTTGAATTTTGGGTTTAATTGGATTTGGGTTTAGTTGGTTTAATCGAATTGGGCAATCCCTATTTCCTGAACGCGATTTAGCAAAATTGATCACGATTTATTAAAATTGAATGTAATTTAGCTTGATTAGATTTTCGGGTGCAATTGCTTGATTAGATTTTCGGGTACAATTGCGCAAAGAAAAATAGTATAGAAAGAAATATGAAGCAATTTTATAGTATAAGAAGAAAGATCAAAAGTTTGAGAGTCTAGGTGGATCGATGCGGAAACAGCATTATAGAGAGGGTCTCAAACAGTCGTCCCTTATAACAAGAAAGCAACATTAAGAGGTTATTATGATATATGGCTAACATTTTAGATCTTCTATGGGCCAAGACGATAAGGTCCATCGCCCATGTAATGACCATCCATGTACAGAGCTGCGTGGTGCTGGTGCTGAAGACCATCCATCACCATGAACTGCATGTCTTCAGAAGGTTTCCAGTGACGCTTTCTTTGGTTTATGAACCAATTGTTGATTTGTTTCTGATCTAATCCTGTTGATTCTGCTAATGCCACTTTCTCTGACTCCTGCCAACACAGCATAAACCACCCATTATCATTTTTCTAGTAATCAATATTTTAAGATAACACAAGAAGATAAAGAATTCTAGACGATAAATAAATATTATATAACTATTGATTGACTATATGCTTTCATATTATATCTTTATTTATAGCATGGCATTTATATTGATCAATGTTATAGAACAAAATTTTCACTGTCACTACAATAGGTTAGCTTAGTTAAACTTCTTTGAAGCTGATTAAATAAGAATATTGAGTTATAATCATATTATATAAATTATTGGGATCACACATTAAATTTTACTAAGTTATTTCACAATTTGACAATTAAAAATCACAATATGTTATAAATAATTTATGTATATAGGGAATATCTAGATAGCTTAAAGACTGGTTTTGAACGTTTTGAAAAACAATGGTACTATATTTAAATATATATATATATATATACAGAGCATTGAGAGATAAGAGTAAAATTTAATACGTACAGAAGGATACGGCCACTTGTAATGCAACTCCCACCACGTGAGAAGCTTCTGCCTTGCCTCTTTGGGAAGTTTGCCTTTCTTTTTTTTCTTAGACAATTCTTGCTTCAAACTGCTCAAGTATCCACTGTACTTCTTCAACAGATGGTTCTTGAGTTCACGATCTTCAGCCCTCGGGTCGATTTCCGCCAGTTCTGTTTCTCCTCCGCTGTTGTTTTCTTGCTCTTCCTCTGATGATACCATTCCCTCACTCTTCCCATCTGCTTTAACATTCCATATTCATGAATTTTGATAATTTGGTCATTTAAGAGCATTGTAATCATTAATTCCGACTAGAGCAATTGATGATTTTTCATAATTGTTAAGATAATTATATATCCCTAATAATCTTCACAAGTTAGAACCAAGAGTGCTCGTGATAGTACTTCGGGCCGAACGAAAAGAAAACAAACCCCACCTTCTTTGGATTGATTCCACAATGGGGAAAACAAGAACAAATATGTAAACCTATTATCATCTTACTTATTTTCCAGTAATAATTTATCTGTGACATTATGAAAATCTCAAAAAATTAAAAGGTTTATGTATGTTAGGATTTTAAAAAAAAAAAAAAAAAACATCTCTCAATGTTACAATAATTTCCCCGGCACCAAAGATAGAGGAAAATGTTAAGCAATTCACTATAAGCCCTACCTTGCCACTACACTTTGTTGTCTACAATCAATTGTCACATGTGTGTATAAGCATGTAGGTATGTATGTATGTAAGATTGATGACATGTACCAGGATTGTTGAGGATGTGTATGGGACCCTGACACAACATGCTAAGCTGAGATTCAATACGACGTATAAACTCCATTGCTTCTTGAATGGGCCGTGTTAGCTCCTCTCGATATTTAACCAACATATCACAATATGCTTCCTATTCATACCACACAAAAAGAAAATATCAAGAACTATTAACATATATATACACAAAGGACCAACTCCCTTAAAATTTAATTTTGATTAATAATTTAATTAACCATGAATTGATCCAATTCTGGGTCTCTGGATGATGGAGTCACAGACAGTGTTGACGGTAGCTGCCGAGCTTCGAACTCTTGCCGTGCCACCGTAATTTTATCAACCACTTCAGGTGGGGCTCCAATCTGTTTTAAGCCATAACCCATGAACATGATACCAATAACAATAATAATAATAATACTAATAAGATATACTTCTCTATGAATATAATAATAATAATATAAGATATTAAAATGAAACCTTTTGGCAGTCCAGGTAAGCTTGTAAGAGAGTAGAGTAGTGAGGATGAGCAATGATCTTGGCCTTCATGGCTTCTACATCGCTAACGTTATCATTGTTATTGTTGTTGTTGTTAGCTTCTTGAGTATTGTGGATGGCTCTCATCAACATAGAGTAGTGATTGATTCTTGAGGAGCTTGCTTCAGATTTAACAGATGGGTTGTTGTTGGACTGATCATGATCGGATCGGAAGCAAGTCTCGGTTGTTTGAAGAGGAAGAGAACTCATATGTGGGAACAACATGTGTTGGTGATGTTGATGATTGTTGTTGTTGTTAGTATTATTGTAACCAGGACCATAATTAGTATTATTATTATTGTTATTGGTATCACTAGAGTTATCGTTTTTGTTGGAAGATGAGATTGGAGAGTATAAGAAACTTACTCTATGAGGAGTGGAGCTGGTTTTGTGCTGATATTCTTCCATACCCAGATGAGTAAAATTTGATAGAGAGAGAATATATAAAAATAGATTAAAAAAAATTAAAACCCTAGAAAAATAAAAAGCGATGTGTGCAAGACGAAGGGGATCTATGTATTATTGCTTTTGTTCTTATTTCAATCAAAGGTCTCTGTGTAAGACTAAAACCACATCAAATCCAGATGACTAGACGACTCATCTATGAATGCAAAAAATTAATATAAAAAAAATAAACGATTGTGAGGTGAAGTTGCACCAAAGAAAAAAACAAATAAATTCAAAAAGAAATATTTGAGGAAGAAAAAACGAACTAGGTATATAGAAATCGTCAAGGAAGTGACATGGAAGAGAAGAAATTAAGAAAAAAAGGTGTGAGAGAGAGGGAAGAAGAGAGAGAGATTAACAATAATGAAGAAGTTGGATGGCTTGAGTGGATTGACAAGACGTCGTTTGCTTTGAGAGCAAAAAGAAATATTTGAAAATTAAAAATAAAGGTAAGAGAGAAGGGACATGAGATAAGGCAAAGGGTTCCTCTTCTTCCTGTGTTTTCTGTTCTCCTCTCATAGGCTTATTTTATAGTATATTAATTAACTAAGTATTTTACTAGATAATAATTAGAATTAAGATGTCCCTTCACTGTTTAAGCAAGTAGGTCTTCGCGGCTACTTCAGCTATCAGCCCATCGCTTCTTGCTAGGTTAAATGATACATTTTGTAGTAATTTCTGGTGATAATAAATATTTTGTTTTGGGGTTAAAAGAATACTCCAAATAGTATCATCCATACATATATATTTTTAGTATTAATTGGCATCAAGTAGTGGATAAAATATATGATCTAGCCCGTGACTGAGTGATACAAAACGGTATGAATTTTTGAGCAGGAAGAAAAATTAGTAATTGATAGTAGAATAGTTAAAAATGATACAAATAATTGTAAGAGAAAATGGGGAAAAAATACTAAAAATATTGCTTTGATTACGCATGTTTAATATTATTTTTGTGATTAGTAATTGTTTAAGTGATATATTCCCTATACCACAGGGATACAAAATGTTCGTGATATTTGATCAAATGGATTCATTTCTTTGTTTAAATATTCGTGTTACATTGGTGGAGAGAGACTATACTGTGTTCGTTATCGGATAGAAGATTGCATACGAAACCGAGGAAATAAAGAACAAATGGAATTACAAATATCCTTTAGTGGGTATTATACGAATTTTTATTAATTTCAACTATTAGCTCTATGATAAGACCATGGCTACACACTTCTTTCAACATTTGTTCTGTTCCACGGTCAACATTTAATTTTATATTTATTCATTTAATTTTATATATTACTCTATTCATGAACTATTACAAAAATCCTAGGGGTTTTATTATTATTAATTGTCAAATCCTAGGGCTCTAGATGAAAACATTTCCTCCTCCAAACTATTTTTAACTACATCTGTAGAACTCCGGCTAGGCATGCATAATTTTAAATAGTGAGAGTTTTTATACAAAAATAAAAACAAATGTGAAGAATGTTTTCAAAATTATGCATGCGTAGCCAGTAGTTCCACCGAAAATTCGGGCGAAATATTAAAGGTTGAACTTAGCTGATATAAGGACAAATACATATCTATTTAGAACCATCTAATCCTTTTCTCCAAGTCATGTAACCCTTTTCTCCAAACTACAAGATATGTGTGTATTCTATTTATATTCTTCTTTGTATATGTATAAATATTATGTAACTCCTTACATATCAATATATACCCAGCTTAATTTGAACCAATCAAAATAAATATATATTATATTTTCTCTTTCCACCCAATTATGGTAAAAAAGAATAAAATTGTCTTTCAATTAGCATAAGAGTAAAATTAATTACTCTACTTTATTATTATTATTATTATTAAATGAATGTTATATTATATTCAATAAAAAAAAACCATTTTTACATCGAATGTTTCAATACTTGAAATTTGCTGAAAGTAATTTAAAAGTTTGACAATTTTATTTTAAAAAACAAAATTACTGGGTAGTAAACTATCGCTTCAGCTTTTTGGCGTATCGTGTGTCACGCATGTTCCGAATTGATGACAGTCTGTTACGGATGTTTTTGTCAATGAATCTTACAAACTGAAAAGGTTGGGTGGAAGATTCGCCATATTTTCTACCATTTATTCCCGCCAAATGGTGTGTAATAGCTGTTTGAAACATATATCTTAGCAACAATAAAAAGGAGCTTATCTTGTGATTTTGTTACTCTACCTTATTTCTTTCATCCTATTACTATAAATATATGTATGTTTTGGATGGTTTAGTCTATTATTACTAGTCAAGCTTTAAACGTATAGATGACTTATATGAGGTTATCTAAACACTCAAGAGATACATTAGCAACTTCATCAGCAAGATTAAGTTAAGGAGTCAACTTAAGTGGAACATATATATTTATAAAACATTTTATATCAACTGGTCTAATGATTAGTAAATGATATCCTAGTCAAATCTAGAAACGAGCCACATTATCAATTGGTCAGATTGAATGAACTTAATCTTGTCCAAAGAAATACTCCAATTTCATAAAAAAATATAGTATTACATGAGAAGTGTTTAAGAAATTTGATTGGACTATTTATGTCACCAAAATACAATTATATTTTTCATTGCTTGTCCAAAGATAACTCCAGAATTAAGAATGTTTGACTTGAAGCAAATTAAAAACGGTAACTTACCGGAAAGTAATTATTGATACTATGTAAGTGAAGTCAAAACACGAGAAAATATAAATTGATGATTTGAGGAATAGTAACAAATCTTTTGAGTTTTGTGGGATAACGAACTAGAAGTCAAACAAGAAGGGACTCAAGAGAAAGGATGTGAGTGCTCACGGATGGTGGCGGTCACAACGTTATAAGTGGTATCAGAGCTAAACCAAGATGAGTGTGGAAATATGTGAACTCACAACATAAAATAGTGACAGTATTGGTATGCAACGAGGTCTTTACGTTCTGTTAAATGGAGTGATTGTAATACACCGATTTAAGAAATAATAGTGGTACATGAGAAAAACTTAAGAAATTTGATTTGCTTTCCTATGTCCACAAAATGCATATATTGTTTCGGTCACTTGTCCAATAAGAATGCCAGAGTAAAGCGTGTTTGATTCGGAGCAATTTAAATATGAGTGACTTACGAGAAAGAAATTTCTAGTACCATACAAGTGCGACTAAAACATAAGAAAATATTATTTAGTGATTTTTTAGAATAGTAACAAGTCTTTCAAGTCGATTATAATATTATATCGGCTGTCGGACAAAGGTGAGACCAACGGACCGAGAGAGGGTATCAGCCCCACAAGTAGTAGCGATCGAAGCGTTATAAGTGGTATTAGTGTCAAACTCAGATGAATGTGGAGACATGTGGACTCACACAATCAAATGTAACGGTTTTGATATTTGTGTGTTTAGGTTTTATGTTCCGGAGTTTTATGTAAATTTGTTACAATAGACACTGTCTACATGCATAACTACATTACAATTTATGTTGTTACATACACTACATTGTTTCTTAAATTTTTTGTTTTTAATGTTTCAACTACTTAGATTAATTTAAAGGTTGGGGTCCCAATAGGAAAAAGTTTACAAAGACAATCTAAAAAATATTCTAGCAGTCTACCTAAATAATCGGCTTTGAATTTAAAAACAGAGAAAAAACGATAAAGAAAACAATTTAAAAGAGACAATATTAATATGTTCTAAAAATATTTCGGGTATTAAATATGTATTCTAGGTTTTAAGTTACTATGGCTCAGGATTGGCCATTATTAATTTCAGGTTTTCTCTTAATTGAAATGTTATCACTTAGTAGATTTCATACCAATAATTATTTTGCACTAAACACATGATTTTTTTTTATTTTTTTTTATAATTTAGAGGTTCTTCCATGCCTTAGGCCCAGATTAATCTCTTTAGGTCCAGCTTCTTTTTTGCACAGCTTCACTGTGAGTTGGGTGGCCAAATGGATTCAAACCCGGGTCTCAAGGCATGCACATATCCAATCTCAAGCTACAGGAAAACCACCACTTGGTTGTGAACACATGATTTGGTACCTAAATATATTGATAGATCCACCAAACTTATATCTTATAGGGAAATTCCTAAAAAATAAAGGTATTTGAAGTCACTCTACATCTTACAAATACGATGCCATGTATATATGAGTTAGATCGAAGATATGGATAACAAACTGAAAGACAAATCAGCTTTATTGGTGATCATCAAATTTTAGTGGGTTGGCAATAATTTTTTTTGGTGGTAAAGAAAAGACGATTACCTCAAAGACAACAAGAAATAACCACAGATAACAAATGACAGTACAGTAACATAGTAGTAACACCTGAAAGAAATGTAAAACAAAATCTTTTAAAAAAACCTTTAAAATAAAAATCACCTTTACCACTTAAAATACTCTTAAATACCATCAAAAACCTTTATTTTTTAAAGTACCATAATTTTATCCTATTAAATGTTCTAGATTGTAGGATTTGCATATGCAAACCCTTTCCAAAAGTTTAGAAAAACTTAACTTTCTAAAATAGTTTTCAATATTTAAAAAATATAATAATTTTTGGAATATTTCTTGTGTTTTAGGTTACAATGATCTTTTTTTTTCTTCTTTTTAATTGTAAACAACACTTCAACATTTTTCTAACCTTTTTGTTTTCTCCTTTATTATACTATTCCTCACCCCTTTTTCAATTCTTTGATATGTTTTTCTACCCGATTTATAGAAAAATACAAAAGATAGACTTTTTACCGTCGAAAGATCACTAATCATTTATTTTTAGCACACAAAAAAATCTCTAATCATTTATCAAAAAAAAGAACCTCTAATTAAACCCAAAAAAAAAACATAATAGAAAAAAAGACGTTGGTTTATCATTTTCACTTGTTGACAAAAAAGAAAAAAATAAAGGAAAAACTTTAGACTGTTGTCATTGCTGATTTGCATGTGAGAGAGAAGAAGAAAGAGAGAGAGAGAGAAGGAGCATTGGGCCAGACAGAAAATACAAGTCCCCCGAGAGATGCGCGCTACAAAAGGAGAGATGGGACATTTATAGACGGACCCCATCTTCTGTCAGAACTCTATTCATATCATCATCAATTCATCATCATTTATTACATTTTTATAAAAATATTCAATTATAATTATTTATAAAACAAATGGGAATCCAAGACTTTTTTGGTGGGTGGTCTTTTTTCGCACACTATTTGAAGAAGTTGCATTGCCTTGGAGCTAGACTTCGATGGATGCTCTTGCTCTTGTTTTGGTTATAAATGGAGTTGACATCTCTATCTATGTTTATATCAATATAGATATATGCATATATACATGTGGAATGTAAATAGGAGTCCAAGAAATTATGTTCTTGGCTTTGTCACTCGATACCTTTCCTCTTTTTACTTTTGCCTCCACCCCTCCTTTTTTTTCTTCCTTCAACGAACACCAATATATATGATTCCATTTAGCCTTTCATTTCAACTGATTATACTGTTTCTTAAAAAATATCACCATGCTAAACATTGTTTTCTCATAATCTATATGTCACTAGTTTAATTGACTACATCTTTGTCTTCCGAACCCAAGTTTAAGTACAACAGTTAGCCAAGGCGGCTCTACAAGATGTTGCATGTGTTGTTAAACAGACTTCATTTATGAATATATTTCATGAAAGTTTTTTAAAAATCTAAAGAACTTTGGTAAAATACTTCTTTCTTACACCGTTACATAGGTTACTAATTTCATAATCTGAACTATTGCATCATGCATTATTCTTTTCATCATCTACTAAAGAAGACATGCAATATCTAATGTATATACAGAATTTAAATTCCAACCCTCAAGGAAACAACTTTGTATCTTAGAAGCGTTGCTTTAGGACTTAAGTAGAACTAAACGGGGAGGCCACATATGAATATATACTCTGTTAGACAAGTATTGATATTGAACAATGTAATAAATTTTCTTTAAAAAAGGTCAAGATAAACTATATGTGATGGATTGTTACCACTTAACAATGTAATAAGATGATAAAAAAAAAGATGAACTGCGAATATTGTTACTACTTAGTAAATGAAATGAGATCATAATTTATAACATTAGAAAAGATGGAGCAACTATAAACCGACATGACGACAAAGCCATGATGCTGTTTGTCTTGTGATGCAATATATGTAATATAGAATCTCGTGGAAACATATCATTCATATATTTTGCTTATCTTTTCTTTTATTAGTCCATGATTTCGATCCATACAGCTGCTAAGCATTTTATTTTATTGATTTGAAAGAGAAGCTAAACCAACTCTTTTTTCCTTTGCTTTTACCTAAATATAGCTATTCACCCTTTTTCTTGCATATGTTCTAAGAAAATTATCTATTTCAATTCGGTATTTGTTTTCATCCAAATTCTTAAGGTTCAAAACCAAAAAAAAAAGAGAGTAACATATAACATTTTCTCAACGAACGAAACAAATTACAAAAATCCTTTTGAGATACTTTATATAGCAGCTTCAATGCGTATGCTATGTATACGCATATTATATTATAAATTAATACTGTCTATTCGTATTTTGTGATCTTTTAAACTACATAGAAAGGGTTAAAGAAAAAGATATATAAATTAAAATAGATTAAAATAATTTTATACTAGTTAATAAAACAAATATGAAACATACAAAAGGTTTTATACTAGCTAGAATTTTTAAGTGAAATGTTTTCCATTCTTTTTATCACTTACAAAGTTACAATCAATTAAAGTTTGTTTATAGTCTCTAAAATGTTACATTTGCCAATGTATAGAAGGTAATGACAATTTATGGTTATGTAAATAGAAAAAGTTCTAGTAAGACATACACTAGTAATTTATTTATTTATTTTTATTTTATTGACATACACTATTAATTACTAATCACTAATCATAGAGTAATTTGGATTATTGAACAATATTTTCTGTTAAGCTAAAGCCTTTAGCCAAAAGCATCTAAATATCTTTTGGCCGACAGATAAAGACGAGAGCATTTTATAGAGCAAACGCATTCAACGGTCAAAACTGTGTTGTGTTTAAAATGGGGATTTAGAATGGCTTATATAATTTAATGAAGGGGGACTTAAACTAAAAGGGTAGAAAGAAAATAAATAAATAGAAACTCATGTTTTGATTACTTCTATTAGTGGTAATCAAGAGCAACGACACAGCATACGACATGGAAGTAAATTATAGAATGGGGTTAGATTTAAGGAGACGAAAAAGATGAAGGGTCAATTATTAAGTGACGACAGAGATACTAACAAACTGGGATCTGAAAGTTACCAGACGAAGGAAAAGAAAAGAGCTTTTAGAGACTGCCTCCTCTTCTCAGACCCTTCATCACTCCCACTTAGTCTAGTCCCAAGGACTGTCCTTTACTATTCAACTCTTTTATTATTTGTTTACTATCCCATTTATCTACTGTATTTTTTTCTAGTATTATTATTATATAAATATTTTTAATAGTATGTTTATTATTATCTTTTTTGTAGTATGTAAAGATTTATTGACCCACTTCCCATTTTGCCTATTGAATTAATTTACTCAAACGGCTCACGTACCAAAACAAAATAAAAATTATGAACTGGTTTTGATGTTTTATTGAATTAATTCAGTAAATGGTAAAAACAGATTTTACCTAAGAAAGTGTTATTATACTATAGTAACCTCAAACTTTTAAAAACATTTGTTAGAGTAACTCTTTAGAAATGAGCTATTTAGAATAACCTTAATTTTTTTTGTCAAAATACAAATAAACCAAACTGAATCATAATATTCATAAGAATGTCATTTTCATTTTCTTAAATATTTATTTTTTTTTCTCGAAAAAATAAAAACAAATTGCTGATACAACTTTAAATCTTCCTGATACAATTATTTCTTCATCTGATTATATATATATCGGAAATGATAGAGAGTAATTGCATTAGAGACACATAAACTTCAAAGACATAGCTCGCAAGTTCCAACTAAATTAGCTTAGATTTTTGGGAGACAAACCCGAAAGTTCCAACTAAATTAGTTTTAGACTTTGAGGAGACAAAACAACAACATAAATGCGCAAAAATGACAATCAAACTTCAAACACCGATCTATACCCAAGAACAGAAACAAATCAGACATCATCAAAAATCCGTCAATACCTAACCATGATTTCTGCTCTTCTTTTCTTTGCTTGATGTATGTAGACTTTAGAAATTAGGGAAATTGAGTTTCCTTAGGATGGCAAGAAAAAAACTTCATATAGAAGACAAGACAGCCAAGGTTACCAGAGCCAGTGGAGTCCATATAGCTCAACATAAAACCGGAATGATGGACACAAACTGTAATGCCCCGTCTGCCACCGTCCGTGAGCTCCCCTCGCGTCCTCTTTAGGCCCGTGAGCCCCACGCCCCCTCCAGGTCCGTGAGCGCTACACGTCTCCTCTAGGCCCGTGGGCCCCACTTTCGTCCGACAGTCGGTGCATTAATTTCCTGAGGCCCTAGAGACTTGTTACTATCCCTACAAATCACCACATGATCTTTCTTTGTGCTTTGGCCTCACTCACAAAGTACCGACAACCACTTTCCGGTAGGTCACCCATCCTAGTACTACTCCAGCCTAAGGTGGCTTAACTCTAGAGTTCTATGAGGATGATTGACGAAAAAGATAAATGCAGTTTGCTGATATAGGTAGCCAAATCAAATCTTTTAACCTCCTCCCAGAAACCGGGATGTTATACAAACACTAATAATATTTCGATCGAACCTGATATTTACTTCTAGTGGAGGAGAATAAAACAACCGCTTCATCGACTCACCAAAACCTTTAGAAGGGTTAATGAAGAATGCGATCCGATTAAGACCAAGGATAATAAAAAATTTTGAGGGTGGCTATAACTCGGACGATTTCTGAAGTCTCAGAGATGTGATTTTTCATGTTTTTGTTGTACTATCATCTCTGCTTTTATCTTTTTTTATCTCTCTAGGCATTGCATTGTTAAAATCAGATCCATAATTTTTTTTGGGTCTACATCTATTGATTTACTTAAATGTGTGGATTCTTTTTCCACTTCTGTCACCTTTTTGTCTTTTGACTTGTCTTAAAGTTGTGTGACTAGGGATGAGCTCAGTTCTAGTGGCCTTGTAGCATGAGGCGTTGAAGAGGCTGGTGTATGCAGATTTCCAATGGTTATTTGAGTCCATTAATGTTTTTTCTGGCTCTTTCTCCAGGTGTTGCAGATTCTTCAGTTTTTTGTAGTAGATAGAGATTTCTAATTCCATCGTTTTATTTAGTCGATGCTTGCGTTTTATTCTATTTTGTTAGTGTTTTCTGTTTTGGTAAATATCTTTCTATTGAATTTATCTAGTTACGGAATCCTGAGTGGATTTCGGAAGGAAGTAATTGTCTCTGAACAAGTTAATGTCATGATTAAGAGTACGATTATTGAAAAGTTACCTGATCCAGGAAGTTTTGTGCTTGATTGTTCCATCTCTTCATGAAGATTTTCTCAATCTCTTTGTGATCTTGGCTAAAATATCAACTTGATACCTCACTCCGTTGTTGTTACACTTGGGATGACTGATTTCAAGCCGATGAGGATCTATCTTATCTTGGCTGATCGATCCAAAAGGATTCCAGAAGGTGTCCTAGAACATGTTCCAGTAAATATTAAGGGTTGCTTAATTCCCACAGACTTTCTGGTGTTGAAATATGAAGAAGAATCTAAGGATCCTCTCATTCTAGGAAGACCTTTCTTGGCTACAACTGGTGCCATGATTGATGTAAGGGGAAGAAAAATAGGTTTAGTTTGGGTGATCTGGTCATGAACTTTGACATGGACAAGTTGAGAAAGACACCTACCATTGATGGTCAAACATTCTTTGTAGAAACCTCCACAGATATTACTGCTGGGTATGTCAACGAGTTGGGTTCTAGTACATAAGTGAATAAGCAAGCTTCTGAGCTTGATGATTAGAGTGGTGATCATATCTTCCGGACTAGGCTCCAAGACGAGGTTCTACTCAATGACAAATTGCTGGAGCAAGATGTTTTTTTTATGGAGACAAGGAATGCAGAGTTGAATTGCAGAAAAAGTGCAGATATTTGAGAAACAGGAGTTGGTGTCGATCGATACACCCATCCGTGTTGGTCGACACCAGGCTAGAACAGAAGGATCAGTGTCGGTCGACATAACCCACTGGTGTCGGTCAACACCCTCTGTGGGTTAGCCCATATTTGTCAGAAACTGATGGTTTTCGAGATGGTCTCAATGTTGCAAGTCCGAGAGTTATTGTCAAATAGAACGCTCTACATCCCACACTCCATTTACCCAGAGAAAAGCAAAAGTACGCGTTTTCTGGACCCAAACCATCAGATAACATCAATAAGACTTTTAAAAGTGCAAAGATTTTTTTACAATTAACCAAGCCACGAAATTATCGTAGAGCGCTTGTTTCTTCTGTTGATGATTTTGCAAGGAAAAGAAATGTACAACCCAGACTAAGGTCCCATCCAGCTGATGTTCCTAACCCCCTTGGTCATTCTCATACATCGAATGCTTATACTCCACCAAGGATGAAGCGACAATTTTCTGAGTCATTTATTGCCACACTCTCGTCCACCAGATCCTTTAGCTCCTCTGCCAAGTCAGCTACTGACTGAAAACAATCGCTTAGTGGGAAGCAATCTACTGGTAAGTTTTTCTTTTTCTTTCGATTTTTTTTTTTCTTTTCTATTTTATTTTTGCCAACTTGGAGCTTGGTAACACTGGAGACAATGTTGTTTAAGTCTGGGGGAGGTAGTTGTTGATAATATCTTTTATTTTCCTAAGAGTCTGTTTTATTCAGTCAAAATTAGTCTGAAACTATGATAGTACCGAGGAAACCACCACATTTTGCAGTATACCTAAGTGACCATTGATTCAAGCCTGACTTAAATCCGAGACTAATGAAAAAATCAAAGGCTAACCGGTTGACTTGAGACTTCCATACTTCCAACAGAAACCCGCTACAGCTTGAGCTATTATTCTTGTATATCTCATCAATGTGATCAATGTTCAAATGGCTTGATTCCTCGTTTATACCGGACATGATACAACTTTTGTGGAATATCAATGGTACTCGTCTCCCTTGATCTAATTAATAAATATGTAAAGATGAGATGATTCTCTTTTGTGTAAAAGAGTAAGAAAATTTCTCGTGACCTCGTTATTTTACTCAAGATTAAGATGATCACACAAAGGTGAAAGCGAGGTTAGAATTTTTCCGTGATACCATTATTCGTCTACACCTTTGAATTATATATATAAAAAAAAATAACCAAAAAGAAAAGAGTACCAAGTGTTGTATGGTTGTCTTGTTTGGTATTGTAGGACAATGAGTGTAGAAAGTTCTTGGCATTGAAAGCAGAGATGAGACCCATAAATGGTTTTCTGTTTGCTTGAGGGCAAGCAAAAGCAAAGTCTGGAAGAGTTGATATATCATGGTTTTTACGGTTTTTAACCATGATATAAGTATTGTTTTTAGAGTCTTTTCGGTATTTATCAAGTCTCATTAGGTTCAAGTACGAGCTGAGATGCGTTGGAACACTTTGGAGCATATTTGGAGCACATGGAGTTTTGTAGCTGAGAAGAGGAACTCAGAGACTATTTTTGGTGTTGGTATCGACTAACACCACCCACTGGTGTCGCTCGACAACCGTTGCAGACATAGTTTCAGATTTTCAAAAATGTCCCAGAGTTTTCTTTATTTCCAATTTAGTCCTCTTTGTGTTTTTAGTAATAAATAGGGTTTTTAGGTCATCGTTTAGACCTACGCTTCAACCACTTTTCAGAAATGTTTGGAGAAGATTTCTAAACTCTTATATCTTCTCTTGATTTATTTTATGCAATCTATTTAAACTATGATTTATGTTTCATTAATCAAGTCTGAGTAGTTTACTTGTAAGGTTTAGGGTTTTCAAAAGTAGAAGATGAATTGCTAGGTTGATGGTTATTTAAGATTGAATAAATAGAGTTCTTCATCTGCATTGTGCTTATTGCTGATTCTAGATTCATGACTTAGAATCTGATCTTAGGTTGATTAGTTGATACGAGAGTATAATTGATTACCTGAATTATCTTAGATGAGCAAAATTACTATTCGCAAAGAAATTTGGTTTAGGGATTTTGTGAACAATCGAACCTAGAATTAATGCTTGTTTGAATTGAAGAATTTAGCAAAGAGATTTAGAATTCTAAATTTAGACATATATAATATATGCAGCGAGATTTGATTGATTTTACCATTGTATTTCAAGTTCGAGAACAAATCTTAACAACAATCCTGATAATTTATTTAACCTGCAATTCTGAGTTACATGAGAATTTTCCTTAGCCTAGCTATTTTTCCATCTGAATTTACCTCGATTTTAATTGCTTTGTTGTTTTCTTTTAATTACAATTTCTCTTGTTTAGCTTAATTCATAACTAAAAATATATTGTGTGAACGTGAGTCTTTATGGATTCGATCCCTAAGTACTACAATGATCTCTTAATTTGAGAGAGTAGCACTAAGGGTAAATTTGAGCATATCAATAACTTCCACCTGTACGATTTGATCCTGCTTTATGATGATAAGATTCATGTTAAATTCAAGGAAAACGGAGGACAGGTGAATAACAAAGCTCTCGAGAATTACCAAGCTTATTTGGGTGCCAGATATTTTGCTTATGTTGGCGAGAAGAAACTGTTTACTTATGGAGTTGTGCCTAACAAGGAGTCCGAATAATCCATACAAGTTCAGGCCATGAGTGTTCTAAAGAATCAAGGACTTCATTCAAGCTCGAAAACTATTTTAAAGCGCTTAACTTTGATGATACTACAACCTGGTCTTATTGATGATTTCTTGATTACTAACATGGAAATTTCTTTTTGTCTTGATAGGATAAAAGCAAGATATCCTAAGGCTTACAAGAAAAAGATGTTTGAATTGAAGAATAGAAACTCAACTAAGGACTTTGTAAGAAACAGAGAACATGGGAACGCAGTCAAAGTTTCTTCGAAGTTCAAAGATGAACCACCAGACGCATTACTTATGCTCATATCAAACTACAATCAACAGAAATGTAAGCCTTTAAACCTACCACCAGAATCTTGGTATAGTTTTTGTTTTGATACAGGTTATGGGGAACACAAAGAAGAGATTCAACTAAGAAAACATCAGTCCAGAAGAGTTCCCAATGATCTAGAATAAACTCCACGCCATGGATGGACACCAACAATCATAATACGAGCAAGAGACAAAGAACTTGAAATTTCCAAGGTAAGTATCTTTAATTGTTCTCAAGAATCCTTTTATCCCTGATCACGCAGATATATTTCACTTGTCTTTGTCACAAGAGCCAAACATAGGTTTTAGAGCAGTCTTGAAGCGTACAAGAAGAACTGAAAAAAGAGAGGAAGAAAAACGATTCAAGACACCTATTCAAGACCAGGATAAACACCAAGGTGTCAGTTGCTTCATATTGATCCAAGAAGAGCCCCCGTATCCAACACCACTCCCATTTACCGTGATACTTATGAAATCCGAACACAACAAGGAACTTTTTCAGGTAATCCGAACACAACAAGGAACAAAGAACACAACAAGGGATGTGAGTATGAGTTTAATATATCTAGAAATCATTGAGAAAAAGTTAGGATTATTCAAGGAATATTTGGAACCAAAACCTTGTCTTATGACACAAGTAAAAGAGAAATATGACAAAGATAATTCTTGTGTCCGAAATGAGACTTGTTTATTTGTTTATAGTGACTTCATGACTGTGATAATATGATTTATCTTTTCCAAAGATGTTGACTACGTTGTATGTACTAAAGAGGAGCCACCAGACTTGGAATTTCTCTCATCCAATTTCTTTGTGAGGACAGGAATTGGAGTTGTTTTGACAAAGGATCTGAACATGTTACAAAGATTTGTTCTCGGAGAAATGATTATGAAGTTGGGAGTTCTGTCCAAAGCTCTCAAAGAAAGCGACTATGATGCCAAACCTCTCTTAAAGTTCCATGACAAGATCGATCATCCATTTGAACGCCAATGTAAGTTTTCAATAAATTTTATTTTTGATGGTTATAACTTGGTATATATATATATGCCAGAATTGTTTATAGATATTGACAGTGGTGCGGAGGTCATTCTCAAGTTGCATCGCACATACCTCTTTCTTATCTATGAAAATATTTTCAATAGCCAGCCATAGATATCGAGCAGAAATTTTGGGTTTAAGAACAGTTTCGAGAATGGATTCGGATATGATTTTGTAGATCCACTTCTTCACCAAATCGTTGTGTTCTTTCCAAGAGTTGTCGGTGTGAGAAGAGGGAGATGAGGTGCCGTTGAGATGACCAAGGACACCGAAGCAGCTACAATGAGTCTTGAAGAGTTCACGCCACATATCGTAGTTGAGTTTAGCCATGTCAAGATTGATTGGGACATAGGCTTTAATTTGGCTTATGTTGGAGTTCCAAGAGTAGCAATGGGAGATTATAAGATTTTGTTGGATTGAAGAGAAAGAGAAACAGAGGCGCCACACAGAGAGGAAGAAGGCAGCGTGGAGAAGAAGAAAAGATATAAAATTAGGTCAATGGAGCGAAGGCTCTGATACCATGTAAGTTTACGACATCTCCTTGCCTTTTTGGCTCTCCTATTTTTCACATTGAGTATACAGTATATAGCTTACAAACGTATCTAAGGTTTTACACAAGGGTATATATGTATTCTAACATATTTCCTAAACTTACATATAGTGTGTTCCATATATGTATCAGTAAAAAATAGTAACATTAATTATTATGGTAATGAGCTTAAACCTTAGAATTTATGGTCACGAGCTAATGTCTTCATTTTGCATAAGTTTTGTCATTTTTAATATCCAAATTGACGTAGTTTTGATAAATTATACACGACTACATATGAATTTCAAAATCTATACACGTTCGAAGTTATATTGCATGTTACTTTTTAGTTTGTGGGATTGACTTGTATTTTCTAGAGTTGGAGGGTACGGCTGCAAAAAGTAACGACTCGGAGAGTTTTTTTTGCAAAGAAAGACAATTTATTTTGTCAAAAATGAGCCCAACAAACAAATTTGCCTTTTGGTTTTATAACCCATAATAATAATTTCAGGCTTTTAATGGGCTAGGATTTTGGTGGGCTATTCATATATGGACTTTGGATGGATAAAAATACCAAGATTAACATCCATATCTACTTAACTAGCATCTCCAATCATTCACTTTTAGAACCTTGGTAGAAATTTTGTTTTTAGCAGGTAACAGTCGCCACATTTATTTACAATTTACCTGATCTTCTATAATTGGATTCCGCATTTTGCAGTCTACTTAACATCCTTTTAATAGATTTTTCACACGCAATTAATGTGTTCAATTGACGAAAACATAACTCGGCAATCACTACTCACTAGTGCATATGTTGTTGATCTTAAACTTTAAAGATAGTTCGGCAAGAACAGTATCATATGGTGGCATTGATAGCCAACAAGTAGGGGAATAATATATCTAAATTCCACACACACAAAAAAAGACTCGTAAACGAAACAAAGTCATAAGATACTTGTCAATAAGGATTGGTTTCTAATAAATGGCAACCATACCATTTCAGATATGGTTACTAAGACTCATGAATAAAGCATATACCATTTCGCTCCCGCGATGAAAATTATGTAAGAAGACTTCTTGCAAGGTGCTCCCGAGCTGTTGCCAATGCTTGGGTTAATGTCTACAATTTCAAAATGCACAAATTGGTCAAATGCATATTCGATATGAAGACTATCGCTTAGCTCAAAGTTAGTATAGTAGTAGTCCTATTGCAACAAACCTGTTCAGAGAGTGAACCACTTGTTTCTGCACTCTGCATTGCTACTTTTCCCGCAATAACATTGGCGTCTGTTTCGAGTACCATCCTGAACATGTTTCGTATGACAACATAAACATGAATATCACACCATGATAGGGAATCAAACCAGTAAACTCATTTATTCAGTTAACCAAAGAATTACACTTCATTAACAAGAGAAGTCTCTAAACTCTCAACCAAAACCTTCAACAAGGCTAGTAACCCCCAACGAATTCTCTTAAGTGTCTTTTAAACCGTCAGATCTCAAAAAAACGACATAAGGTCAGTTGCTAAGCTGGAAAAAGTACATTTCCCTGCACACTTAGGCTGGTTACAATACTGCTGCCCTAGACTCAACAAGAACGGCTTACCTTACGGCCTGAAGTTGTTCACCCATAATCAAACAATGAGTTCTCATAGTCTCTAAATACCAGATGCCACTATGTCAGTATTTAGCTCAACTCTACCAGCATATTAGGGAAATGGTAAGATATCTATACGGCGAGTTGAAATCAGTAATGTTTTTATCTGTACCTACTAATGTTTTAAGACTTGCATATAACTATTGTGCAAGGGTAAGATGTTAGATTTCAGAAATAAACAATAAGAAAATTGTTGAATAGAATCTGAAAGCATATGATGCGTACCCCTGATCAACCATCTCATCAAGGCACAAAAAGATGAGATCCAAGTTTTCAAGGGCTTCCATCTTTTCAACATTGTTCCTGTAAGGAGAAAGGATGCTCAACGTTAATTTTGTATATCGGTAATCAAGAAAAGGTATATAGTCATTTGTTACAGCAAGCTAAATACCTCAGGAGTAATGCAACAGCATCAAAAAAGCCTTGAAGAACGGATGATAAGATGAGCTCGTTTTCATTTTCACCTCCCGTAACAAAGAAATGCAGGTCCTGGGCAAACTTGTAGACAACAATATTATTCTCCAACAGTGTGATCTCCGCTGAAAAAGTAACATTGAAAAAAAAATTATACACACCAAAAAGTGATTTGAAACAGAGAATATGCACACATAAGTTTCAATTTGGTCTTACCTTCTGTGCGAGCATTTGTCTTGGAGGTCTTTGAGAAGGCATATTTTTCAAAAGCTAACTTGGCAGCATTAGTGGTCCAATCATCTGAGTAATACTTGACAGCCACACGCTTTCCTTCAGAGTCGAGGAGAAGAATGTTCTTTATCAAAGGATAAGAGTCCTGTTCATTGTAAATTGGACAATAAGCATGTAAATATTACGAGAGAAGCAAAAAGTACATGCAAGTTAACATCAAGGCAGAAAAACATCTCCAATCTATGGTAAAATTACATGGTTCAAAGCCTAAGTTCCATGAGAGGCCAATCAAATAAATAAGTTATATCAGCTACTCATTATCTATGGCTTTACCAAATGTGCCATTAAAAACATTTCGTGCTAATAGATATAAATTTGTTAAGAACACTTGGGACAAAAACTGATAAAATCTTTAATTAAATTCAACCTGTACAAAAGAAGAACATGCAATAACATGACACACCAGACAAATGGCAACAGCAGTAGATCAACAAACAAATGATAAAAAGATTAATTTCACAAAAGTAGATCCATAAGCAATTGAAACTTTCTCAATCTACCAGAACCTAAGTTTCTAAGACTGTAATAAAGCCTAATCATGCTTCCAAATTGGAAGATGCTAACTATCTTTG
Organism: Cardamine occulta; assembly: GCA_028015245.1. Classification (NCBI taxonomy): domain Eukaryota; kingdom Viridiplantae; phylum Streptophyta; class Magnoliopsida; order Brassicales; family Brassicaceae; genus Cardamine; species Cardamine occulta. The sequence continues at coordinate 7,549,212 of CM051390.1, forward strand.
ATGATGGCGGCATGAATATCATTTTCAAAAAAATTCTTACCCACTAAACAAAAGACAAAAGAAAAGAGCAGTCATAACATAACAATTCATAGACAAACAAAGGATTTAATCACCAAGAAACATAAATGATATCTTCTCAACTCAAGAAAACTATCAAAAGTTTCATGACATCACCAATACAAAGATTTGCATAATGTAACAAACCATAAAGCATCTCAAAACTATTTGCTGAGTCTGACTATGATCCCAGCAGAGACTGCCAATGCAAGCACACGAATATATACGAAATATACTAATCTGACATAAAACAGAATTCAATAAGCTAAGAGATAAACTTACATTAGTCCCTGACATCGTTGTTGAACAAAGATTTACCTGAAATAGTCACAAGTTAAATGTTATAACCACTAATATCTTGGAAACTAAATCAACTAATCAACTTTTCTTTACACCAAAAAATAAAATAACTAATCACTTTAATCTCAGAAAGAAGATCTACACTACTGTAACCAAATCGACTCTAAGACACTAAATTTCGATTCCGAATGCAAAAAATTACGATCAGATCGCTACAAAGCTATGTAACGAGTATCATCGTTACAGCAAGATCTACGAAGAAAATGATAGATCATAATCGCAAAATCGCAACCTATCTGATATAAACAAAATCTACCAAATCATATTCATCAAAGCTGTGAACAAATACAAATTTTGATCCAGATCTCCAGAAATTTTCAATGGATACTTCATTGATCCGGTGAAATCAGAACATAGAGCGTAAGAGTGTAGCCTGGAATGAAAAAGCAGTAGACGATTTGAAGAAAACTTACCTTTGAAATGGCTTCAGAGCTGAAGATGAGTGCTTGCGCCGATGGGAACTGTTGAAGAAAACGCGAAGATCTGATTTATTATTTCGAAAGTTACACAAACGAGAGTTGTTGTGAATATATTCTCTCTATAACAATTCATCTATTTACATCAATTGTCATCTAAATTCTTTATTTTTATAATAAATTTTGAAATTATTAAAAGTAAATACTCTATGTCTTAAAATGTTAAAATCCAATTTCAATTTATCAATTCACTAATTAAAAAATCAAATTTATTTGGCTGATGAAATTTTATCAAGAAAAATTGTTTGATTAGTTCTAGATCTAGCTAAGAGAATTCACTTCCATTTTCACTATTTTTCTTTTCGTTTCCTCTTTGATTAGTTCAGTGGTGCATGTTGTCGCTTCCCTATCCGTCAAATTCTAAGCAAGTTTTATTAGAGTTGTTGTTCCAATATGCTCGAGTTCTTCATTTGTTGGTCAGAGCAGTTTGCCTATTAATGGCCCCAATTCTTTGTTCTTCGTGACCAGATTCACTTCTTGTTCTCTGTCTTCTCTGCTTAGGTAAATCGCAAAATGCTCAAAGAGTTTTTTTATTTATTTCTGGTTATGTGGACTCCGATTTTGTTAAGAATGGTCACTACTTCTCTTTTATGGAGATCTTTTTACATTCAAACTTCTCTTTTATGGAGTATTATTTTTTTTAAATCAATTTCTTCTTTTATAAAGAGATCTTTAGAATCAAATTCATCCACTATAGAGAGATCCTTATCATTAAATTCCTCTTTACGGATTATTACTTTCCATCAAATTCCTCCTTTACGGAGAGATAATTACATCAAATTTATTTTTTATTAAGTGTCACTTGCTATCAAATTCATCATTTACAAAGAGATCTTTCACTTCTCCTTACTGTTTGGTTTTGGCTAATGTTGATGCATGTAGTGAGAAGGAAGCTATTACAAGAGTTAAGGGATTTGATTGATTCTACAACAACTAATCAATGACATCAAATGTCAGAACATTTGACAGTAGAAGTCATGACAGTCTTCCTAATGACCTAGCAAGCTAAAGACTCGGGTTTAATAAAAAAGTTTAGCGCTTCATATTGACATCTATAAATGAAAAGAAATTTTGGGAGACTCAATCGAAGGAGTTCCACAAGATCCTTACTCCTTAGTTTATCATCTCATTTAGATGAATTACTTTTTGTTTTGTATATATAGAGGCCAATCATACACATTGTTTCACTTGCAAATATGACCCAACAATTGTTTGTATTGAACATTTAGTTAATGAAAATAAACATTTTCACAAAAAAAAACAAAAACATAGAAGATGTAAACATATGTTAAATTGCCTATATCTTACAATTTATTAAAATTTTCATTTTAGACGGATATAACAAGAAATATTTCCTAAAATAGCACCAAATGAAGTATTTGTTTCATAAATAGCACACATTTTTATTTAGGACAAAATAATATTTTTATAAAAGATAAAAAATTAATTTTTTGTTTGGGTTAAGTATTTTAAAATTTAGGGTATAGTTTATTTGGGGTGGAAGGTATGGTTTAGGGTTTAGAGCTTAGAGTTTAGGGTTTTAAACCCTAAACCCTAAATTCTAAACCCTAAAAATATGAGGTTAGGAGATTTTGTGCTATATAAAGAAATTAATCTTTAATAAAAATACTATTTTTGTCTTAAATGAAAATTTGTGCTATTTGTGGAACAAAAACTTCATTTAGTGATATTTTTGAGAATTGCCCATATAACAACTATATTTCAGTATAATCAGAGATTATTACATTTTTTCTCCTACAGTTTTCTTTTATCTCATACTAGGTGAGACCTGCGCGATGTGCGGGTTTTCTTTAACACAACTTATGTGAAATTTGATTACATTCTATAGTTTTATACTTTAGTTTTGGTGGAAATAAAAAAATTATCGATAAACTTCTCCCAAATTGAATTTCTTTTCACTATCTTTTCTAAGGCAATGTTTTCTTGCCTAGAGCCTTGGTTCATTCTTGAGTGATTGTGAAAGCCCACATAAGTTATTATCACAAAGCTCGAATCATCTCTATCTCTTTTAACTCTTTTCTTCACAGGAACATCTATTGGTACCGGGTTCATCACCCTACTATAAACCCGACACAAATCAAGATCCATTCATTTTTAAACCCAATCAATTTTGGCCCATTGAAATCAATGCGCCGACTTGAACAAATGGCGCCGATCTGAGAGAAAAGGTAATCCTAATCGGAAAAAGAAAAAGTGAAGAAATAAGAAAAATCCCGATCAAGACCCAAGAACCGACCTAAGCTATCCTAGATGCACTATAAAATAAGAAGTCTCGATACATTAAGAGGCATCTAACAATCTCTAAGAAGACCTAAGTTCTAGATTTCATACGCTTTTGTCTTCTTGCTCAAAAACCCTAATTCTCTGGTTACTTGTTCATTAATCATCAATGAAACACCTACTTCTCTTAAACCCTAATCTTTGAAACCCTAAGTTCTATTGATTTGAGGCTACGGCTAATAAACATCCATCAACTAAAAATTTGTAGTAGTTTCTGCAAATTAAATGGAGATCACATATAACCATTCTTACTTTTGGTGTATTTGATTTTTTGGATGAGATGTAATTTTAGAATCATGGGAAGTTGGGAACTGACTGATCTTTCAGTGTTTTACTCACAAAAGTATTGAAGGGTTGAATTTTTAAAATGTAAGAATTGAGAAATTGTTGTTCCGTACCATCAAGTTTTGATGTTCTTAACCATCTTATTCCCATTTTTTCTCCACTTAAACCCGTTGTCAAGCACTTTTTGTAGCAATATCCATAAGAACATCACTCTACAATAATTTTATTTTTTTATTTTAATTTTAAATTTAAATTTAATTGTAATTAAATTTTTATAATTAAAATTTATTTATAATTATAATTTTAAATCTTAATTTATATTTATTCCGAATTTATTTTATATTAATTGCAATTAATTAATATTAATTACAATAAATTAAATATTATTAATATTATTAATAATGTTTTATATCCGTCAGAAATCCGTCGGAAATCCGTCTGAAATATGTCCGTCGGAAATCCATCGGAAATATGTCCATCGGACGTTTTCTGACGGAATTTTTATTTCCGACGAGATAGAACAGACGGAAAAATCCGTTGGAATTGGCCAATTGCGACGGATTTCTGATGGATTTTTCCGTCTGTTCTAGCATGTTTTCTTGTAGTGGGAGGATCACGATCCACCTAAATGCTAATAAAGAAACTCTTAAGCTTTACACTCAACAACTATGCACCAGAAAATTAAACACTGGTAATTGGGAACGAGACATACTATCGTAGGAAACATTTGGAAGACCTTTTGAGAGATCTGGGATTAAAGTGATAGAGAGATATAGAGCATTTTTAAACATTTAAATAAACAGGATAGAAGACTGCAGTATATCACTACAAGAAATCTACCGCAAAAACGACGGATTTTCCGACAGAAATTTCCGACGGATTCCCGAGATTATAAAATTCTGGGAATCCATCAGAAATCCGTTGGAAATCGGAGCCGTTATATTCCGACGGATTTCTGACAGAATTTCCGACGGAAATTTATATTCCAATGGATTTCCGACGGATATCCGTGCCGTTTTATTCCGACGGAAATCCGATGGATATCCATGCCGTTATATTCCGATGGATTTCTGACGGCCTGTGGAAAAATGTCGGATAATATGAACGTTAATGTATCCGTTGAATTTACCGTTGTAAGCCGACGGATTTCCGACGAAAATCTGATGGAAACGAGTTTATATATATGTTTCTCCCTTCCTCCATCCCATTACACAACAATCTTAATTTCATATCTCTCTCTCATTTCTTGTTTACTTAATAGGAATTCTATAAAAAAAGTGAAAAATATGTCTAGATATTTTTGATCATGGATGGACGAACCATTAATGGATCCGGAGACGAACAACTTGAACGAGGAGTATGCACGAGGCATATACGAGTTCATGGAAGTGGCGGGAAAGCAACCGCGTGTTCAAAAATCAGGTAAGTTAAAATGTCCATGTTCAATTTGTAGGAATTCTCGTAATGTTGCGATAGAGATAGTTTGGCATCATTTGTATAGTAATGGGTTTACGCCGAGTTACAAGATATGGTATTTACATGGAGAAACAAATGTTGAGTATGGTAGTACTAGTGAACCAACTGTCTCAGATTATTTAGGAGGTAGCACGGAAGTAGATGTAGGTGTAGGGAGCGTGCAGATGGTGAATGATGCGTTTAGAGAGAATGTCGAGTTTAGCTGAAAAAAGATATAGGTTCGAAGAACCTAATGTAGAAGCAAGAAGATTTTTTGATATGTTAGATGCTGCAAAGCAGTCACTATATAAAGGGTGTAAAGAAGGTCATTCGCCTTTATCAGCTGCAAGTAGATTGATGACGATTAAGACGGATTACAATTTGGCAGAGGAGTGCGTTGATGCGATAACAGATTGGGCGAAAGATTTATTGCCAGAAGATAATCTTTTACCCGGATCATACTACGAGGTACAAAAACTTGTATCTGGTCTTGGGTTACCGTATAAGGTAATAGATGTGTGCATCGACAACTGTATGCTATATTGGAGAGAAGATGAAAACCGCAAAAGATGTAGATTTTGTCGTAAATCACAATATCAGGAAAGTAGTGGCAGAATTCAAATTCCATATAAACGTATGTGGTATTTACCAATAACAGAGAGGTTGAAGAGGTTATATACTTCTCAGCGCACAGCAGAGCCAATGAGATGGCATGCAGAACATCGTCAAGATGGAGATATTACACATCCTTCAGACGCAGAAGCTTGGAAACATTTTCAATCATTGTATCCGGAGTTTGCGTATGAGCGAAGGAATGTGTACCTCGGGTTATGTACAGATGGTTTTAACCCATTTGGGAAGCATGGAAGGAAGTATTCGTTATGGCCCGTAATTGTAACCCCTTACAATTTGCCTCCATCTCTGTGCATGCGTAGAGAATTTTTATATCTATCTATTCTTGTTCCCGGCCCAGAGCATCCGAAGAGATCACTTGATATATTCCTCCAGCCATTGATCTATGAGTTACAAATGCTATGGGAGCATGGTGTGGAAGCGTCGATGTTTCGACCAGCAAAACTTTAAGATGCGCGGTGCTTATGTGGACCATAAGCGATTTCCCAGCATATGGTATGTTATCTGGATGGACAACACATGGGAGATTATCGTGTCCGTATTGCCAAGACAACACAGATGCATTCCAACTAAAGCACGGTAGAAAAAGTTGTTGGTTTGATTGTCATAGGAGATTTTTACCGAGTGATCATCCGTATCGTCGTTCGAGAACAATGTTTACGAAGGGTAGGCAAGTTTTTGATGGTCCACCGCCTGAGATAGACGATGAAACTTTATTGGAGCAGTTGAGAGATTTTGGTGCTGAGACGACTCCTTATTGTGGGGGTAATGGACATGAACCTATTTATGGTGTCGGTGAATTTCATAGCTGGCACAAAAAGAGCATATTTTGGGATTTGCCTTACTAGAAGAACCATTTATTGCGGCATAATCTTGATGTCATGCACGTTGAGAAGAACTTCTTTGAGAACATCATGAACACAGTCTTAAACGTCCAAGGGAAGACGAAAGACAATATGAAATCTAGATTAGACTTGCCAGCATATTGCGATCGAGGTTTTCTTGAAGTGCTCCCAAATGGTCAATGTCCATTTCCATTATACCGGTTAAAGTAGCAAAGAAAACTGACTTTTTTGATTGGCTTCACGACGATGTTAAATTCATCGATGGATACGCATCTAATCTGCGAATCGCATCGATTATGGAGAAGGAAAGTTTACTGGAATGAAGAGTCATGATTGTCACGTTGTGATGCAGAGGCTTCTTCCATTCGCTTTTGCTCATCTTCTCCATAAAGACGTCCACCAAGCAATTGCAGGAGTAGGTGCTTTCTTTCGCGATTTATGCACAAGAACACTTACTGTTGAGGGAATCCAAAATTTACAGGCCAATATCCCGGTGATCCTTTGTAATTTAGAGAAGATATTTTCCCCATCTTTCTTTGATGTGATGGAACATCTTCCGATCCACCTCCCACGAGAAGCTGAACTAGGAGGCCCGGTTCAATACCGTTGGATGTATCCATTTGAGCGGTATATGTTTCATCTGAAGAAAAAGGTTAAGAATTTGAGTAGAGTAGAGGGATCTATTATCGCCCAGAGCATCAATGAAGAGGCCTCACAGTTTGCTGAATATTATTTTCCGTCAGAAGTTCAGACGAAGAGTAGACGTCCTAGTCGCCATGATGATCGTGGTGAGAGAGCGATTTACCCCGTCGTTGTTCCAAAGTTATTTTCCCAAGTTGGGCGAGTCAGTGGCAAAGGTAAACGGCGTAAATTATCTCAAGAGGAGTTTAAACACTTGCATACGTATATCCTAACCAATTATGAAGAAATTACGGAATACAAAAGGTAAACAAAAATTCTTTTGTGTCATTTAATGTATAATTGATTGTTTTATATGTTATTATTAACTTGTCAACTATTTTGGTTTTTGTACAGGATTTACATGGCATTAATACGCGGGTACTATATGGATAAGACAGAAGACGAGCTTCAAGTCCATATGGAGGAGGAATTTATGCCTTGGTTGCAATTTTACGTAAGTGTTTAAAAACACTAAATCATTTAATAAATTATTTTGAAATACTAATTTGTCAACTTATTTTTGTAGGTTTCTGAAGGAGTAATAAGTGGACAGACATTTCCCACATGGTTATTGGAATTTGTTAATGGTCCAAACTACATTGCAACTTCTTATCCTATATACTGCAGTCGTGGATATGGGTTTAGGGTTCATGACGAGAGAAGGACAACGCAAACTTCAGATTCTGGTATTTCAGTGAAATCTGGTAATGATGTTTACTACGGCGTTCTTCAGGAAATATTGGAAGTGCGGTACCCAGGAATGTTAGACTTGAGGTGCATTGTTTTCAAGTGTGATTGGTATGATTCAACACTCGGTCGTGGGCTTCATGTAGACCAATTTGGTGTTACGTCTGTTAATTCAAGTCGGAGACTAGAAACGTATGACCCATTCATTCTAGGATCACAAGCTGAGCAGGTAGGGAGAATTTATGGAGTTGCAGAACACGATCCCTTACAGCCAGCAGAAGTTGTTCCAATGGATCCAGTTGAGCCTTCTTGTGCTCTGGATCTTGTTGTTGATTTCACACAATTTGGTTTAGTTTTTTCCGACTCAGAAGAAGAACAAGGTGAATTTTATGAGGATTCAGACTCAATTCCATCTGAGGGATCTTCATCATCATCTAATGAAGATTAGTTATACACGTGGTTTGTATTATTTTCCCGCATTACAGAAAGATGTAAATTTGTTATTTTGTATTTTAATTAATTTTGACATTACGGTGTAAACCATAGGTCCTCGAAGACCGCAGCTGCCGAGCATTTTATAAGCTCAACTTCAGCTTTGTATATTTTAACAAATTTTAATAAAATAAGATTTTGCCAGAAATTAAAAATTCCCTAAACAAACACATTAACAAACCCACACAACTCATTAAACCACTCAAAAAATTTAAAATTTTAAATGTACAAGAAATTACTATTTGACCATGTAAACCCCAAACCCGTCGGAAATCTGTCGGAAAAACCGACGGATTTTCGACGGTTTTAGGGTTACACGTGTCTATAAAAATTAAAATTAAAATAACCCCGAAACCGTCGGATATCCGTCGGAAAATCCGACGGATTTTCCGATGGTAATATAATTTAAAACCTTAAAAACGGACACGTGTTTTCATAAAAAAAAAAATACCCGTCGGAAATCCGTCGGAAAAACCGACGGATATCCGACGGTTTCGGGGTTATTTTAAATTTAATTTTTATAGACATGTGTAACCCTAAAACCGTCGGAAATCCGTCGGTTTTTCCGACGGATTTCCGACGGGTTTGGGGTTTACATGGTCAAATAGTAATTTCTTGTACATCAAAACAATGTTAAGAACAAACTTTGACAAAATAAACTAAATTATGTGATATATAACATATTTTGAAAGATTTTGTTTTTAGACATGGTTCGATCGAAAGTGTTTCATAGATAAACATATAGTTAACGTACAAATTTACCAAATACGAAATAATCATCTAAACTTTTGAAATTTGTCAAATGAAAGATTTTTATAAGTTATTTGTGTTTGCAAACATGAATTTATAATACTATAAACATATGTTTACTGAAACGGTGCGTAAATAACCACTAAAACCACAAACCCATCGGAAATCCGTCGGAAATTTCCGATGGATTTCCGACGGGTTTGTGGTAACACGTGTCCCCATTTAACGATTGACTGGCCAATCAGAGGACATGCATATTTTGACTATCCGAAAAATTAGGTGGTAACCTTTCCGAAACCTTATCGAAAACGTGTCTAATTTAATTTTTTTAAAACTGACGGATTTCCATCGGATATATCCGTCGGAAATATCGTAATATATACAGACTTCGTCTTCTTCCTCCTCACTTTCGCAGAGTTGAAAAAAATTTCCAAAAATCGCCAAAACTCTTCCAAGCTTCCGCATTTCCGTCGATATATCATCCAAATGTCTAATAATCCCCCAAACTTGTAAGTTTTGAAGTTTATATTATGGATTCTTAAGTTTTTAGTTAGATTGATTGTTTAGAAAATTAGAATTGTTAGATTTAGGTTTGTAATTGTTAGATTTAGGTTTGTAATTGTTAGATTTTGGTTTGTAATGTTAGATTTAGGTTTGTAATTGTTAGATTTAGGATTGTTATGTTTATTGAAATTATTTGTTTTCTTAATTTATTTATTAATTGAAATATTTATAATTTTTTTCATGCATTAATATTTTCTTAATTTTGGTATGTTATTATAATTTTTAGAAAATTATCATTGACAATTTTTTTGATAATTTTTAATCATGATAGTAATTTATAATTATATTCATGAATTATTCATTCTTTTATAAACCAAGGATTTACAAATTTTATTTTTTTTTGGAATTAATACTTATAAATAAAAATTAATGTTAATTTTAGTAATTTATAAGTAGTTCCATCAATTATACATTATTTTATAAATTTATAATTGTTTTAGAATAATAATGAATGTAAAATATTTTTTAAAAAATATTTTTTTTTTCATTATTATTAATTTTTTCATATAATGTTTGATATTTTTTTAATTTTTCTAGGGATTACGGTAGGTTTGTCCCTTCAGGACACGGCGGACGTAGTAGTCGCCGGGGAGGTACTGCCGCTTCGAGGAGTTTTCCTATACCGGAGACACATATCCCGGAGACACAGATCCCGGAGACAGCGCCTATGCCGACGCCTTCACCTTTTGCACCGTCGCAGATGAGCGTCGAGGATTTTGTCGCTCAACCATGATGAGATAGATTGCCTCGTCTCCATCCGGATTGCGTAGGCAGAGACACATAGTTAGTTTTTGTTAATTTTAAGATTTTTAATATTTATTTACTATTATTACTTTAGTTACAATTCAAATTATTTGCACTAATTTCTTTTGTAGTTTTGGAGATTCCGGAAATGAGATTTCCAAGTCCATTAACCGGTTGCTCAATGGAATGCTTCGTCATCTGTATCCGACTTACAACCAAATGCCGATGGCGGATCAGAAATTGTGGTTTCGCTAATTTGCGGTAAGAACTTCATATTTTAAATTTTTTTACTTTTATTTAATATAGTTTATTTTATTTGAATTTTTGATTTGCAGCAAGAAATTTACTTGGGACAGCCACATGACCGCCTCGGTTAGACGATGCTTCGATAAAAAAGCAGCGAGAATGTATTTGTGGAAGCTGAACGAGTGGAAGGAGAAGTGGCACAAGAATGATGTCCCAAGGGAGCTGCTTTCCAACCCGGGCCTATGGAGCGGGTTATGCACTTATTGGAGTGAAGAACCGACCAAGACAAGCTCCACAACTCATTCTGCGTGCCGAAACAGCGATCGCAAAGGAAAAGGCAAGGCGAGGCATAATCTAGGAGCGGTTAGTTTGGTCACACGGGCCAAACAACTGGTAAGTTTTTTATTTAATTAAAATTTTGTTATTTAAGTTTTATAATTTTATAGTTTACTCAATTTTCATTTTTGTAGTTTTGGCAAGACGGTGTCCCACTTTCCACTATCACATTGCTCAAGGATGCGCATACCAGCAGGAAAAACCATGAAATCCAAGATCCGCTGGCTCGGGAGATCATTGACAATTATGAGAAGATGAAGAAAAACTTCCTCCTTTCTCAGCCAATCATCGAAGGAACGCCTCCAATGACCGATCTTCCAATCGAGAAGATTAACGAATTCGTCTACGAGGTAAGTAAAATATATATTTATATCGTTTTTTTGTAATTTCTAATTTTTAACAAAATTTTCGCTTACCGCAGTGTACTCCAAGAACAAAAGGTCGGTATTTGGTCTTCCGGACGACGACTCTTTTTTCTGCAACTTCGCGTTTCTACGGCGGTTCTCGAGATATTAGCGCTGCTCATAACGAGACGCTGAGATGGAAGCCATGAAGATGCAGCTGCAACAGCTCGCAGAAGAACAAGAAGCGAATCGCCTCCAACGAGAAGCGGATCGCCTCCAACGAGAAGCGGATCGCCTCCAACAAGAAGCGGAATGCGAGAGATCTCGCAAATTGGAGGCGGATAACCGGCTATTGCAACAACAAATGGCGGAATTCTTATCCCGCTTCCCGCCCTCGTAGTTTTAGATTTTTTCCTTTTTTATTTGAATTATTTTAGAAATATTGAATTTCATTTTTAATTATTGCATTATTATTATTTCTTTAATTTTAATTTATATTAGATTTTAATTATTTAATTTATATTATAAAACAAATTTTACAAATTAATAAATTTATTTTTAAATATTCAATTTTATAATTAAAAATATTTCAATAATTCCGTCAGAAATCCGTCAGTTTGTATCCGTCGGAAATCCGTCGGTTATAGATCCGTCGGTATGCCGTCGGTTATAGATCCGTCGGAAATCCATCGGTAGTTAAATATCAGAAATCCGTCGGAAATCCGTCGGTTATTGATCCGTCGTAATTCCGTCGGTTATAGATCCGTCGGAAATCCGTCGGTTTGTAAGAATCAGAACTCTGTCGGTGTTCCGTCGGTTAAAAACCGACGGAAAACCGACGCCTTTAAAACCGACGGATTTCCGACGGATTTCTGATTTCCGGAGTCTGTCAGAAATCCATCGGAAATTCCGACGGATTTCCAACGATATTTTTATTTCCGACGAGATAGAAGCGACGGAAAAAACCGACGGATATCCGACGGATTTTGCCGAAACCGATGGATTTCCGATGGAATTTGCCGTCAGTTACGCGGTAGATTTCTTGTAGTGTATGAAATATGATTGAAGAATAATTATATGTATCTAACGTTTGGCAGATTGTTGAGACCAGGCTAAGCAACAAAGCCTTTGCCAACCGCTGCTCCTACAGAAAGAGGAGGGACTATGGGGATGGCATGTGTGAAATTAAATACAAAAAAAAATAATTGATGTGTCACAATATTAGAGATTGAGAAGAATAATTAATGAGGTGAGTGATGCTGATATGTCAAAATTTTAGAGTATGAGAAAAATGTTGTGGTTTCATGAAAAGGAAGTAACATTTTACTTTATATATATATAGATTAGTATGTTACCCAACGATGTTATACTTTTATTTATTTTACTACCTTTTTAATATAAATATTATGGATCGTAATTTTTTTTTGTTGATGTTAATTCTAAATAAGCGCCTATTTAGGTAGAAAATCTTATAAAATAGGAGTATAGGACATAGCAAGTATATAAATTAATAAAATTAAGCAAACTGTCGATTCTAAATACTATCACGGTGGCTGTAAAAATGTTGATTTTGCATCAACGATGTCAATTTCTAAAATCAAATATTTTGAAAGAACAATATGGGTTCATTCCTAGGGGTAAACTTCTTTATTCACCTATTTTTTATTTAGCCAAAATGAAAATGTGACAACTAATATCATATTTAAAAATAAATAATAAATTAAAATTAAACTTAAAAAAAATAAACAAATTAAAAAAAAAAAAAAAGTTAACGGCGTCACTACTCATCTTTTCCATATTTTATTTTAACAAATAGATTTAGATTAGGGTTCTGGTGGGAACGGTGAGCCAATTTGGTGTTCATCAATACATGGAATTTGTCGTTCTTGTTTACGTTTCTATAAACTCCCTAGCATAAAGATTTGATGTGGCAGGCGTGGAGTCATTTGATAAGCGAGCAGAAAGTGTTGGTATCAAAAACTGGAAAGAAAACGGCTTTCTGGGACACCGAGGTTGAATCAGCCAAGGCTTAAGGAGAAGCAGAGCATTTCATGTTATTCTGTTTTGTAATAAAAGTTTATTTCGTGTGATTGTAGCTGAGTATTGCTCTCTGAAGCTACCTTCTTTTAGCAGACCTATCATGTCCCTGAATATAATTTTCCATCAAATACAAAATGGTTCTTAAATCGTAACTATCTTCAGTGACAACAGTTAGGTTTAACAGGATGAGTTAAGGAAAACGAAGTTTGAGCCAATGTATGAAAGCTTGAAAATATTAGAGAATAATGCTTTGGTATTTTCTTCAGTTTTATCCAAATAAGCACGGATACATAGGCTAGTGTTGGTTTAATATAGAAAGACATTTCTTCACACTAATCTGATTATACAACACACTTTTGGCATTTGGGTAACGAAAGGTGTGTGATAAAGCCTGAGCCGAAAACTAAAAAGGGGCAGCTTTATTTCAATGCAAAATAAGGTATTTGATCCATCTTCTAGATTCTGGGAATCGTGCACCATTTGCCTCATGTTGTGGAGGTTGGTATCATAATGCTCTGATACCACTGGTTAACAAATCTATGCTTGGTTTTGGATTAATCAAACATTGAATCACGAACTGCAGATTCTTCACTCCTTCAAAATCACCTCTGTCACACGTTTGTTCCTTTTTCACAGAGATACAAAAGATAAAGAAAGATAAAAGCACACAAAGAACACAAAAGATTTGGTAATCCAGTTCACGGCCACAACCCCTGCGTCTGGGGAGGAAACAGAGTCCTCAACATCCATTATAGATCAAGAGTTACATCTGTGTTTGGTTTACAACAGAACCCTCACACTCAGCTAAATATCCTAGCTTGAGTTTCTCAAGAACATGAGAATTAAGAACAAGAGTAGAGAAGAGAATCCAAGAAACAATACCAAGAAGAACTCTCACCAAGCTCTCTCTATTTCTATCTCTCTCTAACTCTCACATTGGAGTCGAAAACTTGAGTCACCACATCACTGATGTTTCCTTATCAGCTTTCACCACAAGTATGTACTCGTACTTACACAAATCATGTGTCACATCAGCTCTAACATGAGCTTGATCAGTTTCTATAACATCGACAGAAACCAATGACTACACCAGCCACTTAAAAGATATTACCTCCTAGATCTTAATTCTGCTGTTCCACCATAAGCATCATGTTTCAGCAAACAACTAATCGTCGTTCACACATATGCACTATGTTTCAGCAACTGCAATCATCACTTTGATGATTTTACATGTCAATCTTTTTACTGAATCTTTGTCTGATCCGTAAGTAGAAAAATACACATAAAAACTTGCATGTTGTTCCAATAGAAACCCATATGTTCCTTCTGCTCCAGCAGTCGTGTGCCACAGAATGTACAGCAACATAGCCTGCAGTCTTGAGCCAATTATATGGACTCTTCCAAACTACTTTCAGCTCCTTGATGATCTTCCTCAATGTCTATAGATATATGTATGTAATAAGTCATAAGGTTATTAGCGTCATTAGTATAGTCTCAGCCCTAGTCTGTGTATAGTCCTATATAAGCTGTATATTTCATTAACCTAATAAGACAATTCAGCATCTTAATCTACATGGTATCAAGAGCAGCCGATCTCTAACACCTCAAAAAAAAAAAAAAAAAAAAATTTCTTCTCCTTCATTTCAATGGCCGCCAACGCTTCCAACGAAACCCTCATCGTCAACAATCAAACAGTCATCAATGTCAACACCACCAATGTTGCAAAGCTCACAAATCTCAACTATCTCATGTGGAGTAAACAGGTTCATGCCCTTTTTGATGGGTATGAACTCGCCTCCTACCTCGATGATGCGAACCAAGCTCCGTCACCAACAGTCACCACCGCCGGCGTCACCTCAGTCAATCCGGACTATACTCTCTGGATCATCAACACCCTTAGTCTTCCTCAGATTCATATAAATCTGATTTTCACACTGATACTGATCCTGCAATCAACCACAAACTTTCTCAAATCTTAACTAACCTTGAATTTCCTCAAAGCCTATAACCTGTCTGATTCCCAACAGATTAACTTGATCCTGTTCCATGCTCATCTGCAAGCTGAAACTTGAAACCTCAGCTGATGTTTAAACAACCATGAACACACAAAATTTCCAAATTCTAAGGCGTCCCCTAGTCATCAGTCTCACTGTGTGTTACTTTACAGCTTAACCTTCAGAAAACACTTGAACATCAACTCCATCAGCCCCTTTACATACAGATTTCATCAAAGAAAACACCTTGACTTACCCCTTGTAACATTATCATGCAATCACTTGTATTAAACCAGGAATTTGATTCTCTTCCATATGCAGGCCATGAGCAAACAGAAACAACGCTTCAGAACATCACAATTTCACCTTATGATCGAAGCGGATACAGATTTAACGTCTTCAAGATTTGAGCCTAGAGATTGAAGATATGATTTTGAAACTTAGATCTTGAGCTACTGACATGAACTCATGTTTCCTAAACAAAATCTATCTAACAGTATCAGAGGTTAACTCCACCTCAAACCAATCTCCAGTTGGTTGCACAACCATATATCAAGAACAAACTCTTTGGATGAGCGTTCTTGCATCAGCCACTGGATATATCATATACATGAGTTCAAAAGTGTTGGTTATAATTAAGTTTAATTATATATTATATATATATATATATATGTTATAAAACAATTATGAAATATATTAGGAGCAGTTTACATATCAAGCGGTTGTGTTGTAATCTTGTAAAAGTTGTGTCGGTTCATGAGACATCTTCACTTTGTATTTAAACACCTGTCTTGAATCAATAAAGTATGTTGTGTTCCCATTAAGTGCGTGACTTTCTCATAAACAATACAATAAAAGTGTTACGTAAGAAACAAGAGAAGAAGAGTGATTAACAAAAACAGAGCATTCTGTTTTGTGTTGTCCGATCCAAATCGACTTTGAGAAATTCAAAGTCTTACATGGTATCAGAGCTATGGAGACAACAACACATCAAGTTATTCCAATCTTCAATGGTGATAACTATGGGTTTTGGCGCATCAAGATGAAAACGATTTTTCAAACAAAGAAACTATGGGAAATCGTTGAAGGAGGAGCTCCAAACCCACCAGCCCAAGGAGATCACAGTCCCGAAACCGTTCAACTAAAGATTCAGTGTGATGAAGCAACTCTAAAAGATCTAACAGCACTACAACTTCTCCAATCTGCAGTCTCGGATTCAATATTTCCGAGAATTGCTCCCGCAACAAACGTAAGGGATGCATGGACTGCATTAGAGATGGAGTTTCAAGGAAGTGCTCAAGTAAGGATGATAAGGCTACAATCTCTTCGAAGAGAATATGAAAACTTGAAGATGGAAGACAGTGACAACATCAATATCTTCACAACCAAGTTGATTGAAATCGCAAACCAACTAAGGCTTCATGGCGAAGAGAAGTCCGATTATCACTTGGTTCAAAAAATTTTGATTTCTCTTCCGGAGCGGTTCGATAGTATTGTAGCTGTGTTAGAACAAACCAAGGATCTATCAGTGCTATCAATGACAGAGTTGATAGGGACGTTAAAAGCTCATGAAAAACGTGTGGAAGCAAGAGATGAACGCTCATCGGAAGGAGCTTTCTATGCACGATCAAGAGGAAAAGAAGACAAAGCCAAGAGATGGTGTGACATTTGTAAACGCAACAATCACAATGAGAGTGATAGCTGGAAAAAGAAGAACATAGGTGTTCTTTCGCAAAAGGTTGCGAGTGGTGCTAGAAAGTGCGTCGTGTGTGACAAGCCGGGGCATATAGCAAGGTACTGTAAATTCAAGAAGGCTGAGGGTGCTAACTTAAGTTTATAAGAAACAAATGATGACGAAGAAGAGGAAAGTCACATGTTGTTCAGTGCCGTGGAGGAAGAATCATCATCAAAGAGGAATGATGAGACATGGTTAGTCGATAGTGGCTGCACTAATCACATGACAAGAGAGTCAAAATATTTCACAACACTTGATCGAAGCAAGAGGATCTCCATCAAGGTTGGAAATGGCCAAAATGTGATGGCATTAGGAAAGGGTGATATTCAAGTATCAACAAATCGAGGGTTACACATCATCAAGGATGTTCTTTTGGTTCCGGGTTTGACAAGAAATCTACTCAGCATTTCACAAATGATATCAAATGGATATTGTGTGATTTTTGAAGAAAAAAAGTGTCTTATTGAGAATCCTCAAGGAAAAAGAATCCTAAATATTAGGATGGAAGATAAGAGTTTTCCAATCAAATGGAATAATTCCGAAGAAAGCACATTTCTTGCGGCTGAAGTAAAAGGAAAATCGAAGCTTTGGCATAGGCGGTTGGGTCATGTGAATTGTGACAAGATAGAGAAGATGAAGAGGTTGAAGATTGTTGACAATATTCCAAGCTTTGAAGTCACAAAAGAGGTGTGTGGCTCGTGTGAGTTGGGAAAACAAGCAATGAGGCGTTTTCCAGAAAAATCTCAAAGCAAAACAAGTGAAGCATTGGAGTTAATACATTCGGATGTATGTGGTCCTATGCAAACAGAGTCAATGAGTGGAAGCAAATATTTTGTATTGTTTGTTGATGATTATACACGAATGAGTTGGATGTATTTCATCAAAAACAAAAGTAAAGTTTTCTCAAAATTCAAAATATTCAAGGCGATGGTCGAAAATCAAACTAGGAAGAAGATCAAGCAACTTAGAACAGATGGTGGGGGAGAATACACATCAAAAGAGTTTATCAAAGAGTGTCAAGAAGCTGGGATTTAAAGACAAATCACAACACCATACTCACCACAACAAAATGGTGTCTCGGAAAGAAAGAATAGAACACTCATTGAAATGGCTCGTTCCATGCTTGCGGATCAAGGTCTTCCGAATATGTTTGGGCAGAATCTGTGGCTACTTCAACATACTTACAGAATATGTTACCTTCCAAGTCTTTAGAAGAAGGCATGACTCCATTAGAGAAGTGGAGTAAGAAGAAACCGAGTGTGGAGCATCTAAGTATTCGGTTGTATATGCTATATGCATATACCGGATGAGAAGAGAAAGAAGCTTGATATCAAGGCCAAGCAAGGAATATTTATTGGTTACAGCAGTGAGTCTAAAGGGTATAGAATATTCCTATTAGACGAAGAGAAAGTAGAAGTATCACGCGATGCGATATTTGATGAAGAAAAGAGTTGGAATTGGGAGAAGAAAGAAATGAAAGGGAGCTTTATCTTACCAATAGAAAGCGAGTCCTCAAGACAACAAAATCAAGGCGAGAATGTCATCATAGACACTCAAGACGAAAGGGAAGAAGAATCTCCAAATATACCAAGACAATTTTGGTCCATTAATGAGATAATGCAACAAACGGAGGAGATGACTCATGTAATGATAACCAAAGAACCACAAACGTGGGATGAAGCTATGGAAGATAAAGCGTGGAAAGAAGCCATGGAGGAGGAGATTCGAATGATAGAGAAGAATGGTACTTGGACAATTGTCAAGAAACCAAACGACAAAAATGTCATAAGCGTCAAATGGATCTACCGGTTGAAGACAAATGCAAATGGAGAACCTATCAAGCACAAGGCTAGGCTCGTGGCTAGGGGATTCTCACAAGAGTATGGAGTGGATTATCTTGAAACTTTTGCTCCCGTTTCAAGACATGATACGATCAGAACCCTACTCGCGGTTGCGGCGCAAAAGAGATGGAAACTCTTCCAAATGGATGTGAAGTCAGCTTTTCTAAATGGAGAATTGCAAGAAGAGGTTTATGTTGAACAACCACCGGGTTTTATACAAAAAGGAGAAGAAGGAAAGGTCTTAAGGTTACACAAGGCGCTTTACGGCTTAAAGCAAGCACCTAGAGCATGGTATGGGCGTATTGATACTTATTTTTTGGAGAATGGGTTTAAAAGAAGCATCAATGACGCATCATTATATGTGAAGAAGACGTTGGAAGAAATATTGATAGTAAGTCTATACGTAGACGATATTATCATTATCGGTTCAAAGTTAAACTTAATCAACAAATTCAAAGAAGATATGAAGAAAGAGTTTGAAATGACGGATCTTGGAGAACTTAACTACTTTCTTGGAATGGAGATAATCCAAGATGAAGATGGAGTGTTTCTCTCTCAAGAGAAATATGCAAACAAGCTTTTAGAGAAGTTTGAGATGAAGGAAAGTAAAAGTTTGTCAACACCTCTTACACCTCATGATAAAGGTGTTAAAGAAGACGATGAAAAGTGTGAAGATGAAAAAAAGTATAGAAGCATAGTTGGAGGACTTCTATACTTGTGTGTTTCAAGGCCAGACCTCATGTATGCAAGTTCATACTTGTCTAGATACATGGCGGCACCACTCAAGAAACATTATCAAGAGGCAAAGAGGGTTCTAAGATACATCAAAGGAACAACCAAGTTTGGAGTTCAATTCAAAAATATAGAAGATCCAGAGCTTATAGGATATTCAGATAGTGATTGGGGTGGTTCGGTTGAAGACAAGAAGAGTACATCGGGGTATGTATTTACTCTAGGATCGACAGTTTTTTGTTGGAACTCAAGCAAACAAAAGACCATCGCACAATCCACAGCCGAAGCAGAATATATCGCCGTATGTTCAGCAGCAAACCAAGCCATTTGGCTACAAAGATTGGTGAATGAAGTCGGGTTTAAGACTGAGGAGGGGGTGAAGATATACTGCGATAATAAGTCAGCCATAGCAATTGGCAAAAACCCAGTTCAACATAGGCGAACCAAACACATTGATATTAAGTATCATTTTGTGCGTGAAGCAGAGCAAAAAGGTCAGATTAAGCTTGAATATTGCCCTGGAGAGTTACAGATTGCTGACATACAAACTAAGCCGTTGAACACGACAAGATTTGAAGACTTGCGGATGAAGTTGGGAGTTGGGAGTAAAGAAGAAACTTAATTAAGAAGGGGTGTTGGTTATAATTAAGTTTCATTATATATTAGATTATATATATATATATATATATGTTATAAAACAATTATGAAATATATTAGGAGCAGTTTACGTATCAAGCAGTTGTGTTGTAATCTTGTAAAAGTTGTGTCGGTTCATGACACCTCTTCACTTTGTATTTAAACACCTGTCTTGAATCAATAAAGTATGTTGTGTTCCCATTAAGTGCGTGACTTTCTCATAAACAATACAATAAGAGTGTTACGTAAGAAACAAGAGAAGAAGAGTGATTAACAAAAACAGAGCATTCTGTTTTGTGTTGTCCGATCCAAATCGACTTTGAGAAATTCAAAGTCTTACAAAAAGCATTACCAGTGAATCTCTTGAACCAAAACTCACACTGATGTTAAACTCTCGAGCCATTGGAGGAGACAACCTGCATATTCTTAAGATTTCATAAACCTGAAATCATCAGATCTTGTTGGATCTACTGCTGTGAATTTTTCTTCCTCCAACATCTGCGTCCTTAACCCAGAATTGGCGTCCTCCAACATCGGCGTCCTTCCTCCATCATCTTCTTCTTCCTTGTTCTTACAACACCAAAATTCGCGTCATGTCTCTGCGAGCTACATATCTGATAAAAACTTTCACTTTTCTTCACAAATCAGAAAGCTTTCTCACAAACTTTGCTCCTTCCTTCAAAAGCTTACTCCTTTCTCCAAAAGCCTGCAACTTTCTTCACAAACCATGAAGCTTCTGCAATTTCTTCAACAAAGCTTTAAACTTTCTTGACATTTTCTTTCTTTCACAAAGTTCAAAGCTTTCCTCAAGAACCTGAGGCTCTGATACCACTTGTTTACAAATATATGCTTGATTTTGGATTAATCAGATTGAATAGTTGGAAGAGGATTCACATGGTATGAAAAGGCAAGCTTACAGAAATCGTTTTCTTGGACTCTATTTGTCTGTGAATTATCCTGAAACAAGTTAAAACACACAGAGAGAGGTTTTTTGTGGCTCACAATGTTTTTTCATCACATAACTTCCGATCATTCAAGCATACCGATGTTCATAAACATTGGCTCATGTTGTTTAGAGAAATCAGCTTGTTTTCTCTTCAAAGCATAACAAATGATTAATCCAACAAGGTTTATGGCAACTTTTTCCTTGGACATGGTTAATTGGGTTTTACCAAGCTTGAGGCTTAGAGGATGGGATGACCAAAGTGACAAAGGTTCATGTTGTTTAGAGAGTTTCAGGACATAATCAATTTGTGTTGTTTGATCGGAAAATTCAACGGAGAAGAAGATAAGGATGTGAATCAGTTGTTCTTTGTTTACTAACAACGTTAACATTTTTTTAATTTATTTAAGTTTAATTTTAATTTTAATTTTAATTTATTATTTAATTTTAAATATGTATTAGTTGTCACATTTTCATCGGCTAAATTAAAGAAGGTGAACAAAGTAATTGTTCTTTTGTAACACCGACGATCGATATTGGTGTTGAAAATATGATATATGATGGTTTTTAAGCCATGATATATGT
This sequence comes from Cardamine occulta, assembly GCA_028015245.1. NCBI lineage: Eukaryota > Viridiplantae > Streptophyta > Magnoliopsida > Brassicales > Brassicaceae > Cardamine > Cardamine occulta. The sequence continues at coordinate 7,570,974 of CM051390.1, forward strand.
TTATAATCGAGTCTTTTATATGTCTTTCGAGTCTTTTTCAAGTCTTTTTCAAGTCTTTTACAGGTTTACACATGTTTGGGGATTATTTGAACATTCTGGAGCAATTATGGAATATTGTAGCTAAGAAGTCAAAGTTGGTATCTTTCGAGTTCAACGCAACCTTTGGTGTCGGTCGACACAATCCGATTTTCACAACTCCATGCAAAAATAATGGAGATTTGCAACTTTTACCTAGAAGTTTTATGTATTTACAAAATAGCCCAACTCGTGTTTAGACTATATTTTAGGGTTTTTAGCCTTTTTTGATTATATCTTTTGCTTTTCACGAAGAACATAGAGTTTTAGAGCTTGGAGCTGATTTAGGTACTTGTACTACTTTGGGAACTTACAATTTTGGGAAGTTTAAACTCCGAACTTACAAAAAGTCGTTTTAATGCTGAATTCTTAGGTTGAATTTTTAAAAAATAGTTAAGTTATGTTGGGAAGCTAAAAATGGCAAAAAATCGGCCTTTTGTAAGTTTGGGGTTTAAACTTCCCAAATATTGTAAGTTCGCGGTTTTTTGACATTTCCCCCCAAAAAATACACTATGTTATAGTGTTTATTGCAAGGAATCCAACTCATTTATTTTCCTATCAATTCGACGACCATGTGTCATCTGAAAAGTTGTTGGAAAATGATTGGTTCCATCTGTCTAAGAATGAGTTCCAACAATCCCCCACATGAATACAAATTACTCTAAACATATGTAGACTCAAGAAATATTTCAGCCTTGAACCACTCATTGTTAATATCTGTCGGGTTTACTTGGCCAGGAGATGAACATGATTTCTAGAACCACCCGGATTTTTATGTAAACCTAGACAACATGTATAACTCAGTTCATTTTCTCGTAGAACTTTGTTTTCTATTGTGTTCATTTTGGCATTGAACTTGCTTGGTTATTCGTGAGTAAACTTAGAAAATATAGCATGAACTCCATTCTCCTAGAAACGGCTAATTTCACACTCACTAGGTGATCACACAAATTGTTTTTAAAGAAGTATTCAGTAATACTCCACGTATATGTCAAAGCTATAGACTCGAATCATTAAAAGCTAATGCTTATCCTTTTTTTGTACAGGAAGCACTCTTTATCATCTTGGGAACTGAGTAATGACTTAAAGACTATCAATGTTTTTATCTATGAGTAATGACTTAATAATGTTCATTAGGTTTGTCATGTAGTCTGGTTCTAAATTTGATTTTCAAACATATAATTAAGATTTTTTTGTGAAATCCGTCCTATACCTAAAATTTTGCGTATATGGATTCCACATATGTCCGGCGTGGACGTGGATATCATGTCAAAATTCTGATGACATGGATGGCACGTCACGGTGAACAGTTTATTTTTGCTTTAAGAATCTTTTCTATTTCTCTCTATTTCAAAAATTTTTAATATTAAATTTTATAGATTTACACTTACATTTTTCAAATAATATATATTTTTGATGAATTCTCCAAAATTCTCATACTATTTTTTTTTGTCTCTAATGTTGCCGTAAACCTCATCAGAAAAAGAAAAAAATATATTAAAAAAAAGTGTGAACTTACAATTTTTGGGAAGTTTAAACCCCGAACTTAGGTTGGTTTGTGGTTGGAAGTATCTTTTTGAGGCTTAAACGCGTGAAGTCCTCCATTAAGTCCTCATCGAGTGCACTTGAGGTTTTGTCAATATTTGTGGCTACTTGGGTTGCTCCAGGCATGTCTCTCAGTTCTTGTGTGTTGAAAAGGGTCTCCACAGCTTTATTGAATCCCTCCCTAAGCTTTCTAGTCTTAGAACCAGTCATGGGTGCCTCTTTTACCCCGGTGATGCTTATTTTGTCTATGGTTGGTTTGATGACCTCATCACAAAGGTAACAATGGTTCTTCATGTTGATAAAGAGAGTGGATCTAGATATTTGTATCATTTTTGCTTGGTCTGAACATAATCATCATGCGAGGTCATCAAATGTTACATAATGTGGTTTTAGGCCTGAAGGGGATTACGGATTTCGGCCATGAACTTTCTGGTATTAAAAAAAAAACATCATGCGAGGTCTTTCCATTGAGTGGAGCAAATAAGAATGTCTGATTTTTTTCTTCTTATGGGTTATCCATGCCCACTTCTTAGAGACTCAACTTAACTTCCCTTGAGATTTTAAAGGCATTCGAGGAAGAATCTCCTTTTATAGATTTTCAGGAAATACAATTTCGCTGCAAAAGAAGGAGAGAATACTGTACCTTCTTTCTTTACAAAAAAAATGGTACCTTCCGGCAGAACATGTTAGTGCAAAGCACTGTAGTGCCAAACACTCAACATTACTTATGTCATCGTCGATGACCGCTATGGCGTAGTTGCAGTGAGCAACTGGACACAATTTCAGTTTATAATTTCATCAACATATGAATGAACTGCAAAATATAAAAGAAATGTGTAAGTCATTAGAATTGAAGATCACAAAACCATACCTTTTATCGACATTTTTTCATTAGTTTAATAAATACATTGTTTATTTATATGATATGATAAAAGAGCTCACAATCTTCCACGCAGCCACTAGAAATATAAATCATTATTTAAACTATTTATACGATATGGTAAAAGAGCTGATATTTTTTTCACTTGTAACATTAAATGGGAAAATTCTCCTAATTTTTCTCTATATTTAGAGGAATTGAAAGTAATTTTACTTCAGCTTCGTTTTGATTTGTATTTGCTTCCGCAAAGCTAAAGTTATTTAAATAACCCAAATTTAGGGTTTAATTGCTAGAATGTTTTATAAAATTTAAGGATTATTTATGTTACTTTTATGTCTAAATTATCCTTATTTGATATTAAAAAAATAAAATATTATAGATATTTTTTTCCAGTATGACACATAATTTTTGAAAACACTATTGATATTGCATCAACGAAGATGTCAATTCTTGAAAGAATATCATTTTGTAAGAAAATATTGTTGTTGATGTCAATTCTATGCTATTTAGCAAATGCTATCGAGTTAAATCAAAATTAAATAACCAAAATTGAATGAAAATATATTCCATATAATAATATTGTCAAAGAGATATAAATACAATAGTGGCAGAAAATTGCCGATGACTTACTAAAAGTCAGCTATTTTTTTTTAATTGTTATGGGTGATTTTGGAGAAGAAATGTTGACTTTTGGAGTGAGAATATACCTTTTTAAAAAATTTAGTAAAAATCATATTTTATTATTTCCTAAATTTTATTATTTTCCCTAATAAAGCAGAGTCAAACAAAGTAAAAATAATATATAAATTGCAAATCTTTTATGTGTTCAAATATTGTGATATTACCAAATATATTTCAGGTTAAAAATAATATAAACATCCGTCTTTGTCTTTTTGCTTTATCTCATAGATTTTCTCCTGCATTTTGTAAGTTTTCTTACACTCTCTCTCTTTGTGTCTTTCAATATATATATATATATATATATTTATGTAAACTTAATTCTGTCTTATTTTCTTATTTTTTTCTCCAGTAAATTTTGAAAATTTTTCTGTAAAACATTAATGTTAAAAAAGTTGAAGTTATTTCTTTAGTTTATGTTTAACATAAATAAATCTTAAAAAGTAGCCTTAAAGCGTAGATATGCTCTCTAAATTGTCTAAGTGAGATCTAAAACTCTATAATTTTCATAAATCTAAAGAGTTTAAAACGTTGGATTAGGATTAGGGATAAGACTTTCCAACATTCTCATTGGAGATAGTAAAATCTCAAATGGAAAATCAAGATTTTATGGTTTTGCTTGATTTTCAATTAACAATTGAGAAAACAAATATTCAGAATCTGAGATAGGATTCATGGCCGGGTTCAGAGTAACAATTCCATTGTCAAGGGATCTCCACCAGCAGCAACACCAGCGTCGAGCTCTGCCGCAGCAGTCTCAGAACATGCAATTGCCCATAACCGGCGCTGACGACGAAGCTTCACCACCACCGCAGCACCAACCTAACTCAGCCGGTTCGGATCATGCCGTGCCCATGAGCATGCTTGTGAAGGAGAAGAGAGGTAGAGATAGACCGAGGAAACACACACTTGTTGACAGTGAAACATCACATGCTTTGGTTCCCGGATCACCTTCTTCTTTCACGGTGAGCCAACCTAGTGGTAGTGGTGGTCAAACATCACTGGCTTTGGCTCCCGGAGCTCCTCCTTTCACTGTGAGCCGCCAACCTAGGGGTGGCGCTGGCCAACCATTACTGGATTTGGCTCCCAGAGCTCCTCCTTTCACCGTGAGCAAACCTAGTGGTAGCGCTGGCCAAACATCACTGGCTTTGGCTCCTGGAGCTCCTTTATTTACGGTGAGCCAACCTAGTGGTAGCGGTGGCGAAACATCACTGGCTTTGGTAACCGGAGGTCCTTCTTTCACGGTGAGCCATCCTAGTGGTAGCGGTGGCGAAACCGCACTGGCTTTGGTTACCGGAGGTCCTTCTTTCACCGTGAGCCCTCCAAGTGGTACTCGTGGCAGAGTCAAAAAGATGAGAGGACGACGAGGGCCACCTTCTAGTTCTGCAAACAACGTCAAGCTTCAAGCTTTAGGTATATTTCCTATTTATAACGACGAAACATTCTTCTGATAATTTATGTTTTGGAATAATGGAATCGTGTCTCCCCTTACGTGCTGCTATTGGAAAGTTGTGTGTTGGCGGATGCAATCTTATTAGAATATTTATGTAAATGGTGAAATATGGTCAAAAATGACATTTGAGAATCCCTGCTATTTACACAATTACTTTTATGCCCCCATTATCGTTTCTTCTTTAAATCATTTGTGTGCTATATATTTAAAGTCTCTTCAGTAATGTTGATATCTTTTGTGGCTTGAACTGCACTGGCTTTGCTATATTCTTAAAAGATTCTTCTTGTCGTAGGCTCGTCTGGAGTTGGAGTTGGATTTACGCCTCATATCTTCACCATCCTACCTGGAGAGTATTAAGAGAGAGCCTCCAGCTGAAGCAGAGTCTCCTCAAAACACGGTCATTCGCTCTGCTTCAGCTTTTCCAAAACCTGCAACATTATACAAGAAGCAAAACGATGCAGTTTCAGCAAATAGATCAAAGGGAAAAGAAGTTTTGGGCCATCAGAACAATAAGATGAGACCCATATATGTTCAACGGTTACCTGCAAACATGAGATCATCCTCTGCATATAAAGACAAAGACAGAGAAGAAAAGCAGAATCAGAGTAGTACGATCATCAAGCTGTCAAACAAATTTGCAGCCCTTGATTCTTCATGTTCAGGCTGATCACGCCATCTGTCTTCTCCCCTTAGGGTTTTGCTTTTCATGTATAAAAGAGATCTCTAAGTCATTGTAATGTTTTAAGAAAAAATGAATGAAACAGACACATTCATCGTCTTCATCTCCTCTCTCTAAGTTTCTCATTATTCTTTCATGGTATCAGAGCTATGGCTCTTGAACTCTATTCCGCTCCTATTCTAAACATCTCAAACTGTGTTACAGTAAAGCTTACAGAGAGAAACTATATCCTCTGGAAATCTCAGTTTGAATCCTTCCTTTCTGGACAAAATCTGCTTGGCTTCATCAATGGATACACCGGTTCTTCCTCGTCCCAACATAGATGGTCAAACAACAACAGTGGCAAATCCAGACTATCTCTCTTGGCATAAGTCTGATCATGTTGTAAAAGCATGGCTTTTGGGCTCTTTGTCAGAAGAAATACTATCTGAAGTAGTAACAGCCAACACAGCTCAAGATGTTTGGATTTCCTTGGCAAGTCACTTCAACCAGGTATCCTCTTCTCGTCTCTTTGAGTTACAAAGGAAGCTGCAAACAGTTGAAAAGAAAGAAAGGTCTATGACTGATTATCTAAAGGAGATTAAGAATATCTGTGAGCAACTCTCCTCTGTTGGAAGCCCTGTAAGTGAGAAAATGAAGATTTTTGCAGCACTTCATGGTCTAGGTAGAGAGTATGAGCCTATAAAGACATCTATTGAGGGATCCATCGATACTCTACCACAGCCTACCTTTGAAAGTGTTATACCAAGATTAACTGGTTATGCTGATAGATTGATTGGCTATGATGCTGTTAACACGGTTACCCCTCACTTAGCCTTTAACACCATTCAGTCCTCACCAAACTATGCTTATCAAAACAACAGAGGAAGAGGCCAGTCTTACGACAGAAATGGAGGAAGAGGTCGTGGCTTCTTCTCTACCAGAGGCAGAGGTTTCCATCAGCAAATATCACCTTCATCAAACTCCTCCAGCTCGTTTAATGGTGAGAACATGCCAGTTTGCCAAATATGTGGCAAGATGGGGCATTTGGCTTTGAAATGCTGGCACAGGTTTAACAACAGTTACCAATATGATGATATACCAGCCGCCTTAGCTGCTTTGAGGATTAGTGATGTCTCTGAACACAATGGACAAGAGTGGTATCCGGATTCTGGTGCTACAGCCCATGTGACAAACTCACCTCACCATTTACAGCAAGCTCAATCCTATAGTGGATCAGATACTGTGATGACTGGTGATGGAAGTTTTCTCCCTATCACTCATACTGGCTCAGCTGTTTTGCCAACTATGTCAGGTATATTGCCTTTGAAAGATGTTCTTGTTTGTCCTGATATTGCCAAATCTCTCTTATCTGTCTCAAAACTTACACATGATTACCCATGCTCCTTTAAATTTGATTGTGCTGGGGTGCGTGTTAAGGACAAGGAAACAAAGAAGCTTCTTGTTCTGGGCAGAAACCATAATGGACTCTACAAGCTTGAGGATTTACAGAATCAAGTCTTCTACTCTAATCGCCAACAAGCTGCTAGTGATGAAGTCTGGCACAGAAGGCTTGGTCATGCAAACTCTCAAGTTCTCCAACAGTTGTCTTCTAGTCAAGCTATCTCTATCAATAAGCAAACCAAGCTGATGTGTGAAGCATGTCAACTGGGGAAAAGCATTAGTTTACCTTTCTCTTCTTCTGTTTTTGCTGCGTCCAAAGTACTTGAAAGAGTCCACTGTGACTTATGGGGACCTGCTCCAACTGTGTCAGTCCAAGGTTTTAGATATTATGTAGTCTTCATTGACAATTGGTCTCGATTTTGTTGGTTTTATCCTCTAAAGAAGAAATCAGACTTCTATTCTACATTTGCTCTCTTTCAAAAACTTGTAGAAAATCAATACAACAACAAAATAGGGATATTTCAATGTGATGGAGGAGGAGAATTTATAAGCAATCAGTTTCTTACTCATTTACAACAGTGTGGAATCAGACAGTATATATCATGCCCTTACACTCCCCAGCAAAATGGGATAGCAGAGCGCAAGCATAGATATATCACAGAGCTTGGTTTATCAATGTTGTTTCAGGGAAAAATACCTCACAAGTACTGGGTAGAAGCCTTCTTTACTGCTAACTTTCTGAGTAATATATTGCCAACTTCTTCTCTTGAAGACAACATCTCAGCCTATGAGAAGATCACGAGTACAAAGCCTGATTACTCAGCGTTAAGAGTATTTGGTTGCGCCTGTTATCCAATGCTCAGGGAATATGCATCAACAAAGTTTGATCCTCGATCTCTAAAATGCGTTTTTATGGGCTACAATGAAAAGTACAGGGGATACAGATGTTTATTTCCTCCAACCGGTAGAGTTTATATAAGCAGGCACGTTCTGTTTGATGAACACATCTTCCCTTTTTCTGACACGTATCTCTCTCATCAATCTTCTGTATCTACTCCACTGACTGAAGCTTGGCAACGAAGCTTTATGCAGCAGTCTCCTCCAATGCAGTTTCAGAATAATGACAATGTTCTGCAAGGCACTGCATCACAAAACATTCAAGAACATGACATACAAGTTTCCTCTTCGACATCTATCTTCACTGAGTCAGACTTCCCTTCTTTGCAACAAACCTCAACAATACTTCCAGGACCAGAGATTGTTCCTGCTAGAGAGAGAGGAGAATGTCCTGAGCGTACGGCAGGCTATGACCCTGTACCTATAGGCGACAGCGTTCTTCCTCTTGTCTCTGACACGATTCAATCTCAAGACATTTCTGCATCTTCTTCAGCAGCTGCTTCTTCAACAACTTCTATGGTAAACCCTTAAACTCAAACAACAGAAGATTTGGCACCACATCTTCCTTTGCCAAATCCTAGTAATGCTCATCCTATGCTCACAAGAGGGAAAAAAGGAATTCATAAACCAAACCCGAGATATGCTCTTATGCTTCATAAAGTACCTTATCCAGAACCCAAAACGGTGACAGCAGCTCTCAAAGATGAAGGTTGGACTGAAGCAATGGAAGAAGAAATAGATAACTGTGCAGAAACAAACACATGGTCTCTAGTCCCTTTCACACCTGACCTGCATGTTCTTGGATGCAAATGGGTTTTCAGAACCAAACTCAAGGCTGATGGTACATTAGATAAGCTCAAAGCCCGTTTGGTTGCTAAAGGCTATAATCAAGAAGAAGGAATTGATTACTTGGAAACATACAGCCCTGTTGTCAGAACATCAACAGTGAGATCAGTGCTTCATGTGGCTACCATTATGAACTGGGAACTGAAGCAAATGGACGTCAAAAACACCTTCTTACACGGTGATTTACATGAAGATGTCTATATGACTCAACCTGCAGGTTTTGTAGACAAAACCAGACCAAATCATGTATGCAAGCTCCATAAATCTATCTACGGACTCAAACAATCTCCGAGAGCTTGGTTTGATAAGTTCAGCAATTTCCTGCTCGAGTTTGGCTTTATTTGCAGCAAGCCAGACCCTTCTCTGTTTATCTGCGTACGCAACAAGGATATCATTTTTCTGCTTCTGTATGTCGATGATATGGTCATAACAGGCAACAACTCCTCTCTCTTGACCTCTCTGCTTCATGAACTCAACAAGCAATTTCGAATGAAAGATCTTGGTCAACTTCATTATTTTCTTGGTATTCAGGCACAGTTTCATTCAGAGGGGCTGTTTCTTTCTCAACAAAGGTATGCAGAAGACCTGCTGTTAGCTGCACAAATGGAAGACTGTGCTCCAATGCCTATACCTCTTCCACTTCAGCTTGACAAAGCCCCTGTTAAGCCAAATCAAACAACAAACTTAGATAAGCCAAATCAGATGACAGAAAAGAAAGATCTGTTCCCAAATCCCACATATTTCAGAAGTTTAGCGGGAAAGCTTCAATATCTTACCCTAACAAGGCCTGATATCCAGTTTGCTGTGAACTTTGTGTGCCAAAAGATGCATGCTCCAACAAACACAGATTTCGGTCTTCTCAAAAGAATATTGCGGTATGTTAAAGGAACAATCTCCATGGGTCTCTCTCTCAGCAAAAACACAGACTCTACTCTTCAAGCCTATTGTGACAGTGATTATGCAGGCTGTAAGACCACACGGAGATCCACCGGAGGTTTCTGCACCTTCTTAGGCATAAATCTGATTTCTTGGTCATCAAAGAAACAAGACACTGTTGCAAAAAGTTCAGCTGAAGCAGAGTATATATATCTTTTTGATACAGCTTCAGAGATCACTTGGTTAAGTAACATGCTCAGAGATCTCGGTGTGCCTCAGCCAGTAACACCGGAAGTCTACTGTGACAACCTTTCAGCAGTTCACCTCTCAGCTAATCCTGTGTTTCATGCTAGGACAAAGCACTTTGAAACTCACTTTCACTATGTTCGAGAACGTGTAGCTCTGGGCTCTCTAGTCATGAAACATGTCCCCTCTTACCATCAGCTAGCTGACATTTTCACGAAGTCACTTCCACAAGCAGCATTCCACTCCTTGCGATTCAAACTTGGCGTAGACTTGCCGCCCACACCGAGTTTGAGAGGGGCTATTAAGAGAGAGCCTCCAGCTGAAGCAGAGTCTCCTCAAAACACGGTCGTTCGCTCTGCTTCAGTTTTTCCAAAACCTGCAACATTATACAAGAAGCAAAACGATGCAGTTTCAGCAAATGGATCAAAGGGAAAAGAAGTTTTGGGCCATCAGAACAATAAGATGAGGCCCATATATGTTCAACGGTTACCTGCAAACATGAGATCATCCTCTGCATATAAAGACAAAGACAGAGAAGAAAAGCAGAATCAGAGTAGTACGATCATCAAGCTGTCAAACCAATTTGCAGCCCTTGATTCTTCATGTTCAGGCTGATCACGCCATCTGTCTTCTCCCCTTAGGGTTTTGCTTTTCATGTATAAAAGAGATCTCTAAGTCATTGTAATGTTTTAAGAAAAAATGAATGAAACAGACACATTCATCGTCTTCATCTCCTCTCTCTAAATTTCTCATTATTCTTTCAGAGAGGTCTCTATATATCTTCTTCTAGCTTTTTCCATTATATTCTTTTATTTATACGATGTTTGTCTTAGCTTACCTTTCTAGTAAACGATCACCAATGGATTTTTAAATCATATCAATGTCTAGTGTGAGTTGCTGTCGTAAGGTTGAACATTATTGGTATCATGAGAATGTTGAGCTTGATCAAGGGTTATGTAACCATACATTAAATGTTATGTTGTGTGTGGTTGTTTTGTAGTGTTGACATTTTCGGTCTATTTGTCTTTGTCACAGTTAAAAACTGACATTTTGTATTATTCTCTTGTTTGATCCATGGGACAGAATGTTGCAGCTAAGATAATGGAGCTTAATATGAATGGACCATGTTTTGTGTGTGTCTTTTCTGCAAATGGATGCATCTCTAGTGCGACTATTCGCAATCCTACCACATCCGATGAAACGGTTTCCTATGAGGTATTTAATTCAACTTGTAAATTTTTTTAAATTTTTTTGTCACTGGCTCATTGATGTTTAACTTTATTGAGTTATTTACATGAAAACCAGGGGATATTTGAAATTCTATCTTTATCAGGGTCTTACGTTCCGGTGGAGATCGATGGTTACTTATTCATGATGGGAGGGCTAAGCGTGTCCTTATCGAGACTGGATAATGTTGTCTTCGATGGGAGGGTGGTTGGTTCTCTTGTAACTGCAAAAAATGTTCAGGTAATTTCTACCATTTTCCAATTTAATATATGATAGATTAATGTTCGTAAGAACAATATAATGACACACTTAGTTTTCAAATCATAAGTTATTGTCGGAACCTTTATACAAGAGCGGCATAAAGACTCGGATCAACACATGGGAAAAATAGAATTCTATACACCCATATTACCGTCTGAGGACCCAACCCAAAGATTGATGGTTCCGAGAAGCCAGCAATTTCAAAGCATATCGAATGAGTCATCTGGTGGAGAAGAATATGAAAGCCCATGGGTCTACCCATAGCATTGTTATCTGTAATTTAAGTGTTTCTAGTTATCTCAGACAAATATTTTGATAACTTTATTTTGTGTGTTCAGAACCATAAGTGGTTTTTCTTTGTTCAGTTTTTGGATTTTTATTTTGCATTTTAGGCCTTGAATGTTTAAGTTTTAAAGATGATTTTTGTTTTTATTTGTTTGAAAAAACTATTTTTACTTTCAAGATTTAAACAGCCATGATTTTAAATTAGTTTCCCTCAAAGAAAATCTAACAGCCATGATTTTGAGGTTTCTTGTCAACAACTTTTTTTCCACCAAGATTGTTTTCATTATTCCTTTTTTTATTTTTAAAAGAGAATATACCCAAAAATGGGCTCTTTCAGAGAAGACCTTGTTTAAAAATAAATTTATGAAAATGTCCATTTTAAAAACACATGTGAAAAATATGAGCATCCATCATCTTGACACAACACCCTACACTTGTCAATTTGTTATCCTCATCATTACATATGTGCCAATCTCTCATCCTTCTTCTTGCACTATAAATATGTAAATGTACACACAATTTTTTGTAATAACACAAGCAATGTGAAGAAGAAGTCATTAGCAAAACACTTCTCTCTCACGTCCATTTCTCTATATTTTTCAAAATTTCTTTATATATATATATATTACATATATACATATACATATATATTACGTTAGAGTTTGTAACATGTTATCAGCACGAATAAGCTCTTGATCCGACGATGTATTTACCGCTTCAGATCCTACGAAGTAAGGTATACATTTTTTTATTTCAGTTCATAAATTTATGTTTATATAACCTAAATATTATAGACATCGTCAGACTATGCCTTATACGAATTAATTGTAATATACATGAGGTTATGCCTCCTTTACGATAAAATAAAAAGCTATCTCTTTTTTTTGGATTGATCGTAGTAGATGGTAGGCTCTGCCTGCTTCACGATAAAATAAAAAGGCTATGTATTTTTCCAAATTGATTGTTATATACGGCAAACTCTGTCTCCTCCTCGATCAAATAGAAATTATCTCTCCTTGAATATATGAATGCCAAGCTTTTTGAATTCTTATATGGGAGGTTGTGCCTCTTAAATTCATATATAAAAAGCTATTATTCTTAGATATGTTTAAGTATTCATTTTAGTTTATAGAATAACTATATGTGTTATATCAAGTTTAAAGACATTAAAACATGTCTTTAAAGTTTAAAAATATTATCTCATATTGAGAATTTATAAGGCACGTGCCAAGATATTATTAGACAATGCAAATTAATTGAAAAGTGTAGATGAGCTAGTGTCTCGACTTCCAAATGCATAAATTTCATAATTAATCATGCCTTATGTTCTCCAAAAGTCTCGAAGAAATTTGTTAAAGTTTCAAAGATATTTTGTCTTACTGATAATCATATAGAGACTATAACAAAGGATCGAGAGAGAAGATCAATACGGGATTTCAGAAAGCACAAAAAACAGAGGAATTGGATCAAAAGGTAAGAAAATCTCATAAACTTCTTACCTCATCAGAACTTCACCAATATGAACTATCAACAACTTTCATGTAAGGTTTTGTTGCATCCCTCGAAGTTATCTACAAAAGACATTTTGTCGAATACATTTCAGTCATTCTGAAACATACAAAAATCCCAAAAATCTTACCTTATCATACTTTCTTCAGTATCTTCGAGAACTCCAATACATTAAAAAAAACTGCATAAACATAAACTGAACAGTGAATTATCAAGTCCAATTTTTTTTTAAAGAAAACAGAACAAAATAAGGAAGCAGCTACAGGGAAATTGAATAAAAGTGTCTAATGAAGACTCATGAGAAATTGAATTGAGATACTACACTCGATTTCTAGGATTAACTACTGGAACTACGCCGATTTCAAATGATTCGAGTGAGAAAAGTAGGAAAATTTGCAAAGAATAAAGAGATCGTACAGCAGAACCGATCTGAGCAATAGGCTTGGCAAGGAGCATTGAAATGTTCATGGCAACGGAAGATCGAAGAATCTTCTGAGGTGACGGAGATTAACCGATCATGTAAAAAAGGAGACAGTTAACTTTAGGGTTGAAGAACTCATAATAAATTGAAGGGGAGAGAAAAAAAGAAGAAGTAAAGATCAGTTATAACATAAATAACTTTAAAGTATGAATAATATCTAATCTAATATATATTATTTTGAGAGGTAGACTTTCAAAAGTAACCTTACCATGGCGTGGTATTTACGGAAGTGCTATGCTGATGTGTCAACAATAGAATAATTCTAAGCTAAATTAGTAATTAAAACAATCATTACTAGAATAATTACATTATTTGGCACTAGACATTAAACATTAGCCTAAATAAATTTTAAATTTTTATCAAACTAATTCTATTTAAAACAAATGTATCTTTCCAAATTAAATCATAATTATATTTTGATATTATAGTCATAAATCATAATCATCAATTAAATGGAAATTTTAAAATTTTAACAATCATTCGTAGCATCAATTTTGTTATCTTTAAACTTGTATTTCCATTTTTAAACTAAATCATCATTACAGCTACAATCACGCTTTAATTTAAAAAATCAGTTTTCAAATTGTTTCCCTACATTCCAAAAGGATGAACATCTATATAAATAACACATAATCAGACCACAGATTTCAACACAGATTTCAACGCATCATCACCTCCACCAAAGCATAAAAATCATGCTGGCAATAGAAAACCCATACATTAAAAATAGTTCATGCAACCATCAATCGACTGAGTTATGCTGTCTGATTTTCTTTATTTAATATGTATACATTTTAAACATTTATATTTTTTCAGGCTTTGAAATATTTTTTCAAATACATACACAAAGAAAATGATTATCTACATAGAGTGGATTCACAAAGGCAAGTTCCGCATAAACCAGTTTATGAAATCAAAAAACTGTTTGACTCAAGGTATCATAATGTGTAACAATACCATACTTTGTTTTTGTACATGAATATTAATATTTGTAGCTCACAATGTTATAATATGGTGATAATTTTCTAAAAATATTAGGTATATTGGTGCTTGCGAAACACTTTCGAACATTATCGAAAAACAAAGACAATTAAGAAGCACAGTTGCTGAGAAGTCCATCTCCCATCTACATGGAATATCCGTCAATGTTTTTAACCAAACAAATATTGGTGCTTCTCAGTTTTTAAGATGGCCTCACTACAATATGTGCCACCAATCTGCAAGGTGTTTATTATATTATGAAATATCACCAAAATTTGATTTAAACTCCAGGGATTTCTACAATGAGGAACAAAGGTTGGCTTGACTACAATAGGAACCACCAATCTGCAAGGCATTTATTCAATTCTGGAATACCACAAATGTTTGTCCACAACTCGAAAGAAAGGAGTTTGACAATGAGGCATAGAGGTCAAAACAGTTGAAGAATCATTAGAGGCTATTTTCCCTATTTTTTATGCTTGGAATAAATTCATATTTATTTAGTTATTTATATTTATTTATTGTTTTATGATTTTAAGTTTTTGATTTTGTTTTTTGTATTCCTACTCTTAACAATGAATAAAGGCTATGTTTTCTACTTTCTGATTTATTTTAAATAAGTATTATATATTAAGCTAATTAATCTAAGTGTATTTGACAATTTATTAGTCTTTCAAAGGTTCAATTACAAATATAATTATTAATCATGTTTGATCGGATTTTTAAATAACAAAATACATGATATGAAGGGAATACCAATAGTAACAAAAATTTTAAAATAAAAATAAAAGATTAATGAACTACCTTCCAAAGTAAAAACTATTGGAGCTTAGAATTTGTTTTAAAAAAATTTAATAACAAAATAATTGGATTACTATGTTATATTATCATATATTATGATCATAATATATATTTTATAACACATATATATATATATACAAACAATCATATCATATATTACGATCATAACATATATTTTATTACATAATTGTATATTAACTATAGTAAAACCTCTATAAATTAATACTTGATAAATTAATAAATACTATAAAATAATAATATTAGTTGGTCCCAAGTCGGGCCGGTGTAAAAATGAACAAAATTCGATAAGATAATAAGATAATAATTTTTTAAAAATCTCTATGTAAAAATATGGTCCCATTAATTACATAAATTAATAATCATGTAAATTTTCATATATATATATAATATACTTTTAGTATTTTTAATGAATTTTTGTTAGAACTCATCACTAACTTTTCTTAAATAAGAAAATATTCTGTTGTATTTTAAACTATCTTATTGTTATAACGTATATAAAAATTTTATAAAAATAAGAATTATTTTTTATAAGTTTTTAAATTCTAAATATGCATAATTTTTATTTAAATAGTCGTATAAGTTGTTTAAATACAACAATTGAGGTCACTAATCATAAATTTAAATTTATGTTAATCGTTTATATAAATGAATTCATCTATAATCTTTGTTATTTATTATCAAAATAATTTGATTTTTCTTTTAAATTTTAAACTTTCAAGTCTAAAACTATTAAAATTTATAACATCCAAAACACTATTTTTATTTAGATCAAATTGTTTTAGTTTATATATTTTAATTTTTAAGAACAATCTCTATAAATTAATAATAATTAGTTTATATTATAAATTAATATTTCTTAATTTATAGATAAATTAATATTTATTAATTTATAGATAAATTAATAAAATATCATGGTCCCAAGATTATTAATTTATAGAGATTTTACTGTATATATCAAAAACTAAAATCTAGTAGAAAAAAATCCCTATTGGACATTTATCTTTTCACCTTAAAACCTAATGTCAATTTTTACTATAAATACATAAATTTACTCACTTTTTTAAATAAATCGTTATTAATCAATCTAATTCAATATTACGATTATTGTTTCTTGCCAAATTTAATCAAACTTATAGTCTAAGATTATAGTCATGTATTATCAATATATAATTCTTTGTAAATAATAAATTTAAAAGTAACATAAATGTCGGAATATATAATCATGTCAAAAAATCTGTCACTAATCAATCTAATTCAATTTACGATTATTGTTTCTTGCCAAATTTAATCAAACATGTATTCTGAAATTATAGTCACATATTATCAATATATGATTATTAATAATTAATACATTTAACTAATTAGTAAATATCGCAATATCTAATCATATCAAACACTATTTTATATTTCCTTTTATGTTTCACAAGAATATAATTGTATGTATTTTAAATTATTACCACCCAAAATTAAGTGCTAATTTATATTTATATATTTCAAAACTTTCCAAAAATATCATAATTTAAAGTGATTCTATTTTTCAATAAATCTATGTTTCCAAATAAATTCAAACTACTAATCAGAGATTGTAATCACAGATTCAGATTCTTTATTTATTGTAAAGTTTTGGTGGGGGGGTGTATTGAACTAAATATTTGGAGAGATTTGAGTTTTAATGAGTTTTGAGATAATTTGGTGAAATTTTGGTGAATTAGGAATTTTGTTATTAAATTTTCTGAAATTTCACATAAAACCATGAGATTTGGGTCTTTGTATTTTTAACTAAGAAATCCCCTCAAATCTCACCTGAAACTTTTAAATCAAATCCTAATCATGTTTTCAATAACAGTGGATTTGAGGGCATAATTTAAAATCATTAATCCAATAACACTGGATTTTAAAAGATATTTTAAAATTCATGTTTCAATAACACATGATTTGTCATTAAAACTCAAATCTCTCCAAATACTCATTCCAATACACCCCCTTTATGTCAAACAAACGATCATATCATATATTATGATCATAACATATATTTTATTCCATAAATATATGTTAACAATATATCAAAAACTAAAATCTCTGATACTTCAAATTATTATTGGACATTTATCATTTAACCTTCAGAACTAAGGTCAACCTTTACTATAAATTCATAATATGACTCCACTAATCTACTCACCATCACTCACAACAATCCACAAAGTTTTCATAGCTATTAGTTTTCTGCATCAATGGCTTCTTTCACAAGTGTTGCAGACTTGAAACCATTCAAAAAATATGTGGAAAGCATACTCTGCTGGTAGCGGTAAAACTATTGAGATGATTTTGGTTGATGCTAAAGTTAGTTATTTATATTTGTTTACATTAACTAATTCACTATATAGTCATCTATATGTTATTTATTTAAATAGTGCTCTTTATAATCTACTAAGATATTTATTTTGATTTTTTCCTATGTAGGGTGACAAAATTCAAGCTCCAATCAGAAAGGATTTGGTGATTCAGTTTCGCGATCATGTCCATGAGGGTGAATCAAAGATCTTCATCAACTTCACTTTGTTCCATTCCGCTTGAATGTATCATACAACAAGTCATCCATACAGAATTGCCTTTCTTCCACATACCAAAATCAGAAACTGTGACGATTTGCTTGCTCATCTTGATGGTTTTTGTCCTATTAAGTTCAAAAAAATTCTTGATGGTGCACTTAATGACGATTACTTGGTTGGTAAGTTACTATATAGCTAACAATACTCTTATATATGATGATTCTCATTATAAAACATCTTTGACTGTGTTTATGGATTCACCTTTATTTCCGTAGACGTCATTGGGCAGCGGATGAGCATAACTCATGTTGAAGATGTTCATGTCAATGGAAAAGATACGAAAAAGTATCTGTCGAGCTTCGTGTTGAAAAGTAATTACGACTTATATTTACAAAGACTATATAGATTCAAATATTCATAATCATATAATGCTATATTAATCATTTAAATACGAAAATAGTGATGTTCGTCTGCATGTGGTGCTTTGGGGTTCTTTTGCTGATTATGTTAACACAAATGTCCAAACTGCTCCTGGATCCATGGTTATTTGTGTTATCAAATATGGTAAGATCAAATTCTGGAAAGATATATTACAACATTTATACTAACTCTTATGTTTTAATATCAAATACTTGACTTCAAAACTATTCTCTTGCAGAAAATCGTTCACCCTCAAATGCATACAATTGCTCTGATGTTCTCATTAATCCTGAATATATACCATATTTCTGAACTTCAGGGCTACGTAAGTCAAAGTTCTCATTGAATATTCTTCACCATAATTTATTATTTATAGTTATCAAATAATTGATGAATATGATTCTTTTTTTAGTTTTCCAAGGGATGAAGTTGTTTTAGCTGTTGTTAATGCTAACCCTCATGCTGTTGCTGCTGGTGTTTTGGACAGATATGATTTCTTTGTCCACACATCAAGAAAGACAATATGTGATGTTCTGGATGCAAATGAGGTATTTATAATCAAGATTATAGGAAATCATTAATCATATATAACAAGTAGGACCATAAATGGACGGATACTAATGATCATACCATGTTTCTCATTTTTATATGGTTTATATAGGTATCTAAGTAGATTTTTTGTGCACTGTTGCAGCTGTTGATGCAGATATTATTGTTCATGTCGATGAGGATGATGATGCCGATGATCATTATGGTGTTTTAGCTGTTAAATTCTACTGTACCAAATGCAAATCAGACCAACCAAGTCTCGTGCCAAGGTATTATCGTAAACAATACAATTGAATGAACCATTACATCATACTAGTTATGTTTCTGCTCTTTCATAAACATATTATTTTTGAAGGCTCAAACTGCACATATGTCTTTTGGATAACATTGGGAACATCAAGTTAATCCTATTTAATAATCTTGTTATGCAGCTTACTGGTCATACTGCTTCTCAATTAGCACCAAAACAACATGATATTACTTGCTTTATCATAAAATAATTTATTACACTGGGAAAATGTAACATGTTTTATGTTTTCATTGACAAATGTTTTTCTCTACCTTAGATTCAGAAGTCAGACATAATGTCTCATGATATCACACTTATTGTTGGGAAGACCTTTTTGTTTAATATTGATATTGAAAGGGAACATTTACTCTATAAGCATGATACATATAAGACATTAAAAATCATTAATGACGAGGATTAGATCTCTGAATTTTCTGACAAAGACTCACAGCAAGTACATTTCACTGTAATCAATATCATATAATAAGATATTAAAATTATTAAACATTGTTAACATCATATATGTTTTTATAGGATACTGATAACACTCTCCTCCATGGTGATTCCCTGGGCATGCATCAATCTACTGAGGTAGTATTTTATATTTTAGTTGACTTTATTTTTTACAAATAAGAAACTAATAATAAAACCGATCAACATTGCATTTTATAGGCTCTGTTGATGCTATATGATAGTGAAAGACCTTCTGAAAGTTCAGTCACTCCTACTTCTACTAAGTCTAAGCGTAAAGAATCACCAATTATCTCAATTGTTCCCGTAGAGGTTCAGACTTCTGCTACCAAAAATTTTGGCAATGTCATGAAGATTAAGATTGAGAAGATTAAGGAGAAGACTAAGCTTAAGGAGTGATCATCATGAATTTCATTATGTCAGAGACTATGGAATCCCCAAGAAACCACAACACACACAATCACCAAGCAAGCATAAGAACTCACAATCAAAGCTTAACAAGGCACAAAAAGCACAAATCCATGGTTCCCTAACCACAATAAGCTTAGCAAACTCTAGCTAAAGCTCCACAAGTGACCTCAAGGCTTCTAAGCAACCTAGGAACACCCCAAAGCTTAGCAC
This sequence comes from Cardamine occulta, assembly GCA_028015245.1. Classification (NCBI taxonomy): domain Eukaryota; kingdom Viridiplantae; phylum Streptophyta; class Magnoliopsida; order Brassicales; family Brassicaceae; genus Cardamine; species Cardamine occulta. The sequence goes on from CM051390.1 coordinate 7,590,997, forward strand.
AACCCCCACAAGCCCCCACACATGACTTAATGTTAACCTTTGGTCACAATTCACCTTAGAATGGATGGATCTATGCTTAGATGACCTCTACAAGCTCAAGAAAGACCTCACTCTTTCCTCCAAAGCTCACGCCAACTAGCTCTAACCCAAACCCTTTTTTCCAAGCTCCACAAGGTTTACACTCACAAGATCTCACAAGATCCAAGCTTCTCACAAGCTCACAAACCTTTCTCTTCGTGTTCTCTCTCTAATCTCCAAGCTCTCAAGCTCAAAACTCTCTCTCTCACCCACAAGAAATGGCGAGCTCAAGGTGGAGAAGAAGAAGAAGAAGCAAACTTGATTTTGTCTTCTTGTTTGAGGAAACCCCACAACTTTCGAATCGACTTATGACACCCCCGGAACAAATCTAAATTAATTATTTCAACCCCATAATTAATTTTCCGAGAATTGTCTAAGGTTCATAAACTCATTCAGCCTTGTCTAAGGTTCATAAACTCAATTTTTTTCCAAATTAATTAAATTAATTAATTTTTTGGAACACGGGCGTTACAACCATGAATACTCATTCAGCCAAATTCGTAAATATAATGTCGCCAGTAACTACTTACATACTACATCCAGCTTATCCCCCTCTTTTTATTGAAGTAAGGATGGTTTTCATTTCCTATTCCCATTATGATGACCACATTTGTTTTTTTACAAGCAATTACTTAATAAATAAACACCCATACATTTAAATATTCTCCAAGTAATTAACATTCATCAAGCAACAACAACCACGCATGGTCAATAGTTCTACCGGTTCTAGCAATCCTACGAAAGCTACAAAAACCACAAAACTACCGAATCCTAATCATCCCCTCCTCACTGCCTCGATTCCACAATCACGTCTTATCTTTACCTGCATCGACAAAAGTGATGCATCAATATTTGGTAAACCAAATGCTGAGTGAGATTGATCCTCCCAACAACAGGTTATATGAAAGCCCACACAATTCAAACAACCACACCAACACGAAATACTAACACCATGTATTACTTTAAACAATCAGCTAAACATGCAACCTCATGCAAAGCTAATCAAACACATCCATGACTAACCACCTAGCAATTCACAACATCAAGAAGTGCTAAAAATACAAGTGATGTGATCATGGATAGCTCACGGAAGCAGCTTGAAGCCGAGGGTGCTTTGGCAGTACCAAGTGGACCGATGACAAGATCAAGAGTTAAGGAGTTCGGTAATGCAATCACCACATTACTCACTCGAGTTCAACCGTCTATAATTCAGCTCGGAAACATGGAGAATAAAATTGTCTTGGTTGCTCGAGTGGACTAATAAATGGGTGATTCGTTTGTAACTCTTTTTCCTAGCCTTTGGTTTTTTTCCCAATGGGTTTTCCCAAGGAAGGTTTTAATGAGGCAAATGGGTCACTCCAATCCACCTAGTCCACTAGAGTCCACAAGACAAGTCTAAGTACAAGTCCAATAATTTTGGGAGATTGTTTGCTGAAGTTTCAAGCCCAAAGAAGAATAAATTCAGCCCAAATAAATACTTACCTGATCCAAATCGGTCAAAGAAGAGGAGAAGTTGGCGTGGGAAAGTCCAAGAGTTCATTCGAAAATTAGTTAATTATTTCTTAATTTTCTGTGCTAATTATTGGCTTCCTTTACTTCATCTTTTCTTTATAACTTTCGATTGTGATCAGAATATAGATTAGACTTCTTTTTATTTAAAATTTTGAGAGTGATTTTCTCTTGTGTTCTTTGAAGAACAAATCTCGATTGTTGGTGAGTAACATCCTTCAATCAATATCGAATCAAGGTGTGTCATATCCGCGATTCAAACCTTGGCATTTTCAACTGTGTCATATCTTGAAAAAGTCATTGAGGAAATATCCAAGGTCTTCTGCAACCTTGGTGCGATCCATTCACTTCACTACTATCCATTTATCCATTTCTTTCATTCTACCCCTCAAAAGTGCTGATTCTAAGGAGGATCATATCAACAAGTAAAATAACAACAAGGTCAATCGACCACACACTATCGACCAACACCATTAATACCCCCTATCGACCACACCCTATCGACTACACCTGGTCGATAGCCACTATCGACCACGCTCTATCAACCACACCTGGTCGATAAGCACTAGGAAAACGTCCAGCAGAATTTATCGACCAACATATCCACTTACCCTAGTCGATACAGCCTATCGACCCGCCCTAGTCGATACACCCTATCGACATTGTTCTATCGACCACATCTAGTCGATAAGCACTAGGAAAACGTCCAGCAAGATTTATCGACCAACCTATCGACCTGCCCTAGTTGATACACCCTATCGACCTCGCTCTATCAACCTGCCCTAGTCGATATACCCTATCAACCACACCTGGTCGATAAGCACTAGGAAAACGTCTAGTAGGATTTATCGACCAACATATCAACCTGCACTAGTCGATACACCCTATTGACCTCGCTCTATCGACCACACCTGGTCGATAGGCACTAGGAAAAATATCCAGCAGGGTTTATCGACCTCACTCTATCGACCTACCCTAGTCGATAGCCTATATTGACCTCGCCCTATCGACCACACTATCGACCACACTTGGTCGATAGCCAGTCTGATTTCCCAACTCCACAACTTAGCCTAGATACAATCCTAAGGCCAAACCTCTAAACCACAACTAATACACATACCAAGCAAGGCAATACCAGACCAAGAAACTAGGAAAACACTCCCAACAAACCATGGAATCCCTAAGAAACCACAACACACACAATCACCAAGCAAGCATAAGAACTCACAATCAAAGCTTAACAAGGCAAAACAAGCACAAATCCATGGTTCCCTAACCACCACAAGCTTAGCAAACTCTAGCTAAATCTCCACAAGTGACCACAAAGGCTTCTAAGCAACCTAGGAACACCCCAAAGCTTAGCACAACCCCACAAGCCCCCACACATGGCTTAATGTTAACCTTTGGTCACAACTCACATTAGAATGGATGGATCTAAGCTTAGATGGACTCCCCAAGCTCAAGAAAGACCACACCTCTTCCTCTAAAGTTCACGCCAAACCCTAAGCCCCAACCAAACCCTTTTCTAAGCTTCACACACTTTGACCTCACAAGATCCAAGCTTCTCACAAGCTCACCAAGCCTTTTTCTTCTTCTTCTCTCTTACCTCACAAGCTCTCTCTCTCTCAAGCTCCCAAGCTTTCTTTTTCAGCCACAAATGGCGACAAGGAGAAGAAAAGAAGGAGAAGAAGCCAAATTGCTTTTGACTTGTTATTGAGAAAAATCCCACAACTTTCGAAACGATTTATGACACCCCCGGAACAAATCTAAATTGACCATTTCACCCCATAATCAATTTCTCGAGACTTGTCTAAGTTTCATAAACTCGAAATTTTTTTCAAATTAATTAAATTAATTAATTTTCGGAACATGGGCGTTACACCCACAACCTCCTAAATACTACAAATCTATGAAAACAATTCGTATTATGGAATCTCAAGGTTGTATGTTACTCATACTAATTTGAACTTCAATTTTTAATGGTAGTATTTGTAATATGTGTAGGCAAGATGTTCCTTAATGCAACATCAGGCACACACTTCTACTTTGATGGAGAAGTTGAGGCCACTAAGAGTTTTGCTAAAGAGTGAACTTCATAAATAATCAACACTAACCTACACTTGAATTTTCCCACAACATATCTTACTATATACAACCTTGCACATTCCAGGCTGAAGTCGAAAGACGGTAGTGACTCTCTGATGTAGGCACCGAGGGTGATGTCTACAAAGAGGCGGAGGGATGGTAAATCTATAGCTGGTCGTACGACACTCTCTATGGACTCAAGTGGATCGATGATGAATTGGATGGATCGAGAGACGCCACACAGAGGATGATAAGCTCTGTGATAAGTCTTGAACACTCAAGCTTCAAAGAATCACACACAAGAAGGCTGGAGCGGGTTGCACTCTAACTTCAATCGTTTCTCATGCAAGGAAGAAAGGGGGCGACTGTGAATTCTTTTACAAGAAAACTAGGTATTTTATTCATCTAAAAACATCTACCTCTATTACAAATCAAGCCTGGGGTTTTATAACAGAACCCTAGACAAAAGACAACACAAATAAATAATAACAACAAGTAGTTTTAAAAGAAAACAGCAAGGCGTGCAAGAAAAGTCAGTAATTCCAAATATGGAAAGTTTGGTGTGCATGGACTCTTCTTTAATTTCGTGCATATCCATGATACTGAAGTGTTATTGAGCTTGTGGAAGATGTATTAGAATGGTAAGAAGCTCTGGAATGCGCACTAAGGTTGTTGCTTCGTTAAAATCTTTCTCGGAAAACTCAATGGGACAAAACTGAGATAAGGAAAAAGAGTACAATTCCTTAGAACGTCTTTGTGTATCTTCAGCCCAAGGAAATGGTGAAGACACTGCTCCTGGTCGCCAAACATGATTCTCCAATGATAGCCTTTGAGCTCTCCTTAGCCGAAATGACAAACAAAGAAGCTTTAGTGGGGCCGTGTAAAACTGACAAGAAGAAGATATCTTGTTTTTTGGTCTGTAAGCAAATGTTTTCTTGGTCTTTGTTGAGTCTGTGGCAGTTCCTAAGCTCAGCGTAGCGTTCATCTTGCCTTTGTAGTATGTCTTTGGAGCTACCTTGACACCGGGTACATGGTCTGGGTTTAAGTTGGATTTTATGGCCTCATCATACCACATGAGGCAATTATTGTGGTGTCCAAAAGATAGAGTCCATAAATGTAGGTGACCTTAATGAATATATACTCAAATCAGCACCTCAGGTAAAAACTACTAAACCATCTCCAAGACAAGTATTGCTTCCACCACATCATAAATTATATTTTTAACCACCAATAATATCATCTCCCACATCACAATCCAGGCCATAGATTTTCTATGTACGAGCAAAATTACCGACATCCATACTAAAAATGATGGTGTTACATTTTTTGCTCTAAGTGTTCAAAGAAACTAGATAGGGGAACTTCCTCATCCACTTGCATTTTCTGCTCTGATTCCGACGCTGTTGGCATTGTAAGGTATTAATTTCCTCACTTTACTATCATTAGTTCATAACATTACACATCGCTGAGAACTACTCATGTATGAGATATTTGTAGGTACCAAGTAGAGCAGGTTGTCTCGGACATAAATGACACACTGGCTTTTGTGGCCTTTGATACAAGCATAACAAAAACAAGAGAAGAACCATAAAGAAGAAAACAAGTTATTGATGGCTAACGCCCATAGCTACCTCCCTCGGCCTTGAAATAATTGACTCCCAATTGGACCCGATATGCTTCATCACCAGCATCACACAATCTCGTAGGTTAAATCCAATTGAATCATCAGGAAGTCGGAACACATAAAAAGATGACGAAAATATAGACAGAAATGTAAATATCAAAGGGAATGAACATTAATCATCACCCACATAGCTATCTGAGTAAGAAACCACACAAATATTCAATAATAACCTCCAGCAAAACAAACAATTAAAGGTATTTAGTTTTGAGTGAGAGTAAGAAACAAATTGGTGCAGACAACAAAGGAAGATATTTGTTTGACTGAGATTAACCATTAAAAATACATTTCAAACCAAACACTATGTCCCTATCAAAACAATTGCCAATACCCTTTAACCTTCCACGAGTAAAAAGGAAAAAAATAAAGTGGGTTTAATGTTACAAATAAGTTCCCAGGAATAAAGTATGGGTATAATAAAACACAAAAAAAAAATACCATATACAGGTGAAGCTCAATTCGTAAAACTCAATATGAACCAAATACAACAGAGATGAGATAGACAATCGAAACCATCAATATTTTCTATTGAAAAATAAATCACAAACAAATAAGAGAAACCCAATAAAAAGAAATCTTACTTTATAAATATATACATATATATATATATATATTGCAGCTTAAATCAAAACCATAACAACTACTTATTTCAAAATACACTTTTAGTTTGGATATCATTAATCATTAAAGGAAATTTAGAAAAATAAACAAACAATAATCAAAACTAAGGAAGGAAAAAAATACAAAGAAAATAAACTGAATATACCACCATAATAATTCTATAAAATAAATAGACTAATATTATTCTTCAGACCTTTAAAAATTAAAAAACAAAATTAAGTAACATACATATACATCAATTCATAAGGTTGCACACATACGAAAAATGATGAACCACCAAAAAATAGAGGACACCCACTACATAATATACCAAGAAAACAGAAAAAAAACTGAAGATTTTCAATATTGACTAGCAATCATCCAAATCTAGTTGTACTGTAGTATGAGAAATTGACCCTTACCTACCCATCACATCTAGTGATGTTAAGATGGATCAACCCGGCATGTTTAACCATTGGCCCATTTAAGCCCGCTCTATTTAATAGATTTTTTTGTAGCCCATTTAATGACTCCACCCATTTAGTCCCACCAAACTTTTTTTTTTGAAATTTGACATAATACTTATTGTAAAATTCAATTGTACAAAGAGTTTTATAATTATTTTTTGTGCTTTATATATATATTATGTTTATTTGCATAGAATAACACATTTTTGAGATCTCTATGATGCAATAACACATTTCAGAAATTTGTAATACATACACTTTTCGGCAGTGTACATCACAATTCTGTCCTTTCTAACATTTGATGCGCTCGTTAGTGTCATATGTTATGTGTGTTTTTATATGTATGTGTTGACTGAAAGTTGTAGATCTACATAGGGTAGGATTTTTGTGTCATAAGTTTTTTAATTGATTTTTAAAAACAAGTTCTCTCTTTTTTTTATTTTCTTCTTAAATATGTAATTATTTTCTACCAAACAAATATTTGAATTTTGTATTCATGTTAATGTTTATATATATATATATCAGTATTAAATTTTACATGAATTAAATTATTATCTTATACATGTATGTATGTACGCACATTATGTGTAAAAGTAATTTTGAACACAAAACTTACAATTTAGAAATATGTGTATTGATGCTCAAACATTTAGAGATATGTGAATACGTTCGTACATATATTCAATATATGTGATAAAACATGTACACTCAAATATATGTTTGGGAATATTAGGAAATATGCCACAATTCTTGATTTTTTGAAAATAATACCACTACGCACAAATCCTTTAAAAATGTCATTTTTGTGGTATTAGACCCAACAAAAAGACGATAATACCCTGCAGTTGGATGTCTTATGTGCAGGTTCTTGTCCACGAGATTTGATAACGTGAACAACATTCTGCTGCGATGGACAAAACATGTGTGACTATTGCTTAGATATTCTTGAAAACCCAGAAATTCATAAACAGATTATGGATACAAAAGCCATAAATCTATAAACTGAACACGCCAAAAATCTATAAATCCATAAACTTATAACCCAGATTAAAAAAACCCAGAAATCCATAAACATTGTTATGGATTAAAAAAATGGAAAAAAATGTCTACCAAACAAATACACTTCTGTTCGAGATGGACAACATTCTGCCGCGATGGACAAAACGTGTGTGATTGTTGCTTAGATGTTCTTGAAAACCCAAAAATCCATAAACAGAATATGGATACAAAACCCATAAATCTATAAACTAAAAACACCAAAAATTCATAAATCCATAAACTAAAAACCCAGATTAAGAAAACTCAGAAATCCATAAACATTGTTGTGGGAAAAAAAAACAAAATCTGCCTAAAAAATACTGGAAACAACAAGTTGGAATTAAAAATAAATAAAGAAAAAGAGTAACAGAGGAAAGAAGAAGAAGAGATTTGAGAGAGAGAAAGAGAGAAGGATAAATAAAGGGAGAGAGAAGGAAGAAGAAGAGAGGATATTTTGGTATTTTCGTCTCCAATAATTAGTATTGTTCGAGGGAGTTATTGATAATGACATTATTTTTTAAAAAAGAGAGAGTTGTAGCATATTTCCTAATATTTCTTATATGTTTAATATGTAAATTGAAATCTTATAAATATATGTGTACGTGTACACAAATATAATAGATGCTAAATTATATTCAATATATGTGCTATAAGAGTGTATACATTGAAATACAGTATATAGGTTAATATGAACGTGTACATATCCACACATCTCTAAATATTTGAGCATGCAAACTCATACCTCTAAATTGCAAAATCACTTCTACACACAATGCACATACATACATATATAAAATAAGAATTTAATTCATATAAAATAGAATACTAAAATTTATATAAAAATATATTTATATAGTAATATGGATATCAAAAGATATAAACAAACTAACATTAATATTAATTAAAAAAAAAATTGGTAAGCTAGAACTATAAATTAAAGAAAAAAAATAAGTAAGAGTATAAGAAATTATTTTAAAAATTAAATCAATTAAAATATATGAAATTATTTCTCCATTCTGCGCGAAGAAATTAAAAGCAGAAGCACTTCTCCTTAAGCAAATGTGGTACAAGTGCGAGGGGCCAAATTGTATTTTGCGCGCAAAAGTGATATTTGCGCAAATACTGGAATAATATCAATTAAATAATTAAGAGCACTTACATCACTTAGATTCTCTCATATTTTTTCAATATATATTAATTTAATAATTTCAATATAATATTATTATTTATTTAAAGATGAAATCAGAAAAAATAAATTTAGTCTTTTATATTATGACATGTGTCAAGAAACGTTTTTCATGGGTTTTTAATTAAGAATCATTTCTCAACTTCTCTCCTACTTTATTATTACTTTTTATTTTTTAATTGATCAGAATCTTTGCTAGAGACGATGGATCGAGGTGCTCTAAGGGTTCTATGAGAAAGTGATAGTTTATCCAATTTTCTCTAAATATTATTAATGGTAATTATCAATTGTGTCACATTTTTCAAATTGAACAAAAAATTGAAAAATGAAGAATCTCACTAATAATGCTTACTGAAAACATATGTTATAGTTGCTTCAAATAAGTTACTAAACAATAGTCAAATTAATAAAACAAAATAAGTTGTTTTAAATCAAGAAAGAAATAACATAGATAGATATATTTTGAGAGAAGCCCTAGAGTACTTGATCTCTGAAGACGAGTGATTCATCTTGATTTCCTGAAAAGTCACAACTATAAAGTATAAGATATTGAACCCGGAAGTAGACGGTTTCTACATGGGGTTAACACTCGAGCTTCAAAACTAAAGCTAGATTCTGGAGCTACTATAGCGATTGGAATGCTCAAGATATCACAAACCATTGGTGCTAAATCATCAAATCCATGTTGGTTATCCTTCCAATAACTCAAAACATCCAAATTTGGATAAAATTTCCTCTCCAACCTATGTTCACAGATTCCACATCCATCCGGTGGGAAGAATAGCTCATACTCTATTTTCGTAGGTTCTAGGGATGTGTCAAGGTGCATATCTTCTCTTCGATTCTGATGTAATATCTCTCATCATACAATAAAATTGTTGCATGCAAATTAACTTTTAAAATGTTATTAATTAAAATTACATAAAAGGTACGAAAACAAACTATTTAAATTTTCTTCTATTTAAGCCCCATCGGCAAATTTCTCTTTCCCTCACCATTCATCATAGAAACATTAGAAAACCTAGAAGAAGCTAAGCCAAAACAAACCCTTCAGACCAAAGATGTACACAAATAGTTAGCTTTTTTTTTTTTTATCTTGTTGCACCTCTGAAGAAGCAGAACAACACTCCTATTGCAGCTAAATCCTCCCATCAGCTTCTTGTCCACCGAATTAACCAAAAGAAAAACCCAAAGAGAATAAGGAAAAAGAAGGAACGAAAATGAGAAACTATCTGATCGCTGAGTCAGGGAGTTATCTTCTTGGTTGCCTCTTCAATGATAGGAAGCTTCTGCACCACTAGTGATGGCTTGAACTTCTTGTACTGTTTTAAAAAGACAGAAAGTATAGTGAGTTAACAATGATGAGATAAATCTAAAGCAATCGAGGAAGAGTGTTGTTGTGTTCTTTACCTGTTCATTGAAAGCTTTGATCTCCTCTTCTGTGAGGGCTTCGTCTTCCTCGCTATCGTTTTCATCCCACCCAAGGGATTTAAGAAACTCAGCCTCTTTTTCATCTGGACGGGCTACTGATTCGAATCTACTATGCTTTTCTGCAACTTCAGACACTTTCTCGACCATGATTTCATCTCTTTCTGCAGCTTGTGCATTTGAAGGGTCACTAGCTACAAGATCCTTAGAGCTGTTTGCAGTTGGAGAAGAAGAGATGTTTGAAGATGTATTCTGCTTCAACGCACTGAAAAATGCATTCCTGCTCTGAGTTTGAGCCAAGTAAAGTTTCTTTTCAGCAGTTTTTGCAGCTGTCATATTAGCGGAAGCTCTTCTCACAGAAGTAGTAGGTTGTGTGGATGAAGCAGCGGGCGGCTGGCTAGTAGCAGCTTGGACACTCGGACTTCCAGATTCTTTAACAGCACTTACTCCATTTTCCCTAACAGGTTTGAGAACCACCAGCTTCGTAATAGTATCAGGCTTCATCTGACTAAGAGGATTAGACTGAAAACTACCGAACACAAAAGAGGACTGCTGTTGAGTATTTCTCAAAGAAGCAAGACCGGCTTCACCACTGCGAAACACTGGTCTGGTCTTGAATTTATCAGAAGAGTTAAGAACCTGATAAATCAACCCACATATACTGAATATAGCACACGGTAACAGAAGGAAAATAAGATTTGACTATGGAAAAAAACGCTTACTGAGCTCTTTGGTGCTGAAGGCACAACTGGTATCAACTGCCTAGCTCGGTCTTCAAGTCTTTGTGCCTTTGCATATCCCTGATACAAAAATAATATATTAGACAAACAGAAAAGGTAGTATTCTTTAAGCAACACAAAGATGCAAATTATACCTGAGGTGGAGTAACAGTTCTTGGAGCCTGCACCAATGCTTCAGCCATATTACGACAAGTCGGTCCAGTTGAAGTAGCCGAACTACTAACATTAGCATGGGACCCAGTACCACTCTTCTCAATAACATTGGGAACCTCAGCCAGAGCCGAGGTCCAACCTTCCCCAACATTTAAGGCTGAGTTACCAACTGACAAGCTCCGAACAGGACTTAGACCAGGAGATGAGATTCCCACAACATCTGGGCCTCCATTTCTCTCTTCGGCTCCAAGCGAAGGAAAATCCTTATCGAATCCGATTTTTCTGTAGCTCTTTAGAGTGCCAGGTTCAGAAAGTCTATCATCTCCGTTGTAACCATTAATTCTTCCACCATTTTTTACTCCAACTGTATGTCCTTGAGCCAGATTATTGCCCTGTTTCCTTGTTGTCATTGAATTTGATCGTCTAAGTTGCTCCTGACCCTTACCAATCAATAAGTTCCCGGGAGGAAAATAAGTATCATTGTCCCATGGATCACTGTAGCTAACCCTATCTCTCTCCCTGCTCAAACCTTTATCTCTGTTGCTCCTACTGACATTGAAACTACTATATGCATGTCTTGTAGACCCATTACTAGATCCCCTTCTTGAATTGGTGGAAGAAGACCTCTCGAGAAAAGGAGACCTAACTGAATCAACATCACTCCTGCTCCTAGAATTCCTATTCTTGCTATTAAATGAATCTATACCAAAACAAAAAGGAAATAGAGTTACCATGCAATTCAGATAAATCAATAGAGAGGCTATGGAAACCAAACTAAAGCATACCTGAATGAGAAGAAAGCTGATTTGAACTCCCAAAACCAGAACCATGTCCTGAACTTCTCAACCATTCCGGTATCAAAGATGGTTCACGTTTCTCCATTAGGAAAGCTGTCATCAGACAAAAGAATCAATTTTCCAAATTCTCTGATTCCTTTCAAGAACAATATAAACAAAAATGTTCAAGCTCCTCTATCTTCTTCAATCACTCCTCTACCAACCACAATAAGAGCATGGAAGAAGAAAAATCCAATCTCAATCTCCCAATCTCAAAATTGAATCTTTCAGAACAACAATAGTCACAAAATCAGTAACGAGAAGAACCCTCTAACACATCCATCTCTCCCACAGATGGTTTTTAGAGATTCCCAAAACCCCCCCAAAACCTAAAAGATCATCATCATCAGCATCATCATCATCATAAACCCACACCAACACAGTGATGGCACTAACCAAAAAACCCTAAACAACTAGGCAATATTAATCAACCTAATCCCTAGAATTCAACCACAGAGTCAAAATTTCGCTTAACGCATCATCCAGAGATTATCCTAGAACAAGAAAATTGAAACGGAAGGTTCGAGAAAAGAGCAAAGAACAGCCCAAAACCCAAACTCAAACGAAGATTAATCGTTTCAAACACAAGAAGCAAAGAGGTTTTATAGATTCAATCGCTTAAGCAAAAACAATGGCTTCTTCCTCCACAAAAGGTTTCACAAAACCGAGAGAGAACAAAAAAACGGAGAAAGCGATGGAGTGGAGGAAATGAATTAGGGTTTGTTAAAAAGAGGAAAAATCGAATGGAAATTAGGGTTTTTGTGCGATTGATAGAAACGAAGAAGAAGACTGGTTGAAGAAGAAGAAGGAGACGAAATATTTTTTGTGCTCTCTGTGAAAAAACTTTGTTTGAGGAACGAAACGCATGAACAGACAACAGCCTCTCTCTTCCGAGAGAGAGGTCTCAAGTTTTATTTATTTGTTTTGTTTTATAATATTATAAGTTTTAATATTTGTAATACTAGGTTTTACCTTTTATAATAAGTTTAAGATTTTTTAGAGCCGACAATGGTAAAAAAAAAGTTCCAAAATTGTTTGATTTTTTTTTCTTCATAATTAGAAAAAATTTATCTGTTCAAAAGATTTGATTGGAGTATAGCAAATTTATTATTAAATTATATATGTATGTATGTGGAGAAAACAAATTCAATGATTTATGCATGAAAAAACTTAAATGTTTAATTATATTTACTTACGGAATAAGATTTAGAAATATTTACGAACAAACAAAAACTTACTTGTATTTTTGAAGCCGGAACAGATTTATATATATTTACGTGAAGAAGAAGATTTCATTGTATCTACGTACGAAAAGAGTTTAAATGTTATTACGCGCCAAAAATGATTTAACCATATTTACGAACGGAAAGAAATTTACCAATATTTACGAACGAAAATTTTTTTACCTGGATTTGTATGTAGAAAAAAACAGATTATATTTATGCGGGAACAAAATATAACAGCATTTACGTAGCGAACAAGATTTAATTGTATTTACGACTATAGAGAGGTTCAAATTTATTATTAAATTATATATGTATTTATGTGGAGAAAATAAATTCAATGGTTCAACGTACGAAAAAACTTAAGTAATTAATTATATTTACTTAAGGAATAAGATTTAGATTCATTTACTAAAAAACAAAAATTTACTTGCATTTCTGAAGCCAGAAGAGAGATATATATATATATATATATATATTTACGTGAAGAAGAAGATTTCATTGTATTTACGTACGAAAAGAGTTTAAATGTTATTATGCGCCAAAAATGATTTATCCATATTTACGAACGGGATGACATTTACCAATATTTACAAATGGACAAAATTTTACCTGGATTTGTATACGTTCGGAACAATATTTAATATCAAGTTTGAAGTAGCTATACAAAACTACTTCCCACGGTTTATATATATATAGTAGATATATTGTACTAATGTATCTTATTTTTCTTTCAAGAAAAGTTTATTATTACATTTTCACTAATTTTAGTGTAGATTGTATATTACAATCAATTTTATTACTTTTGTAATTTGTATTAATATATCTTTTACTAATTTTAGTAAAACTTTATATTTATTACTTTTTCATTTGTATAATCACTTCTAAAATTTATAATATATCTTTTTCATTTGTATAACACATACTACATATGTGTTATCTATATGGTCAATTTTAAAAGTATATGATAATTAGTAAAAATCATATATAAAAATAATAATTATAAAAATTTTGATAAATCAAATTACCAAAATAAGTTAATAGTCATCAATATATTAGCAAAATAATAATTTATTAATGTATTTTTGAAAAATTATTAATGCATTTTGACTAATTTTAGTATAGATATTATATTATTATTATTTTATTATCTTTTTTCATTTGTACAGTCCCTTTTAAAAGTATATATACTATAATTTGTACATATGTGTTACTATATGGTTACTTTTAAAAGTATACTATAATTAGTATAAGTCATATATACAGAGATTCATGATTAATATATATATATATATAAACTACCAAAATAAGTTAATAGTCATTAATATATTGCCAACATAAGTTAATAATTTATTAATATATTTTTTGAATAATTTTAGTATAGAAATTATATTACTATAAATTTAATACTTTCACAATTTCTATTAATGTAGTATATGTATTATTTTATCATAAATTTATTACTTTCGTCATTTGTACAACGACTTTTAAAAAGTATCCAATAATTAACCCTTTATCAAACAAAAAATTATCCAATAATTTGTACGTATGTGTTATTTATATAGTCAATTTTGAAAGTATCCTATATATAATTAGTACAAGTCATATATGCAAATATTAATTATTATATTTTTGGATAAATAAATTACCAAAATAAGTTAATAGTAATTAATATATTTTGAATATAAGTTAATAATTCATTAAAATATTTTTTGGGAAATTTTATTAATGCATTTTACAAATTTTAGTATAGATACTATATTATTATAAATTTCTTATTTTCTTCATTTGTATTAATATGTTTCTGACTAATTTTAGTATATAGGTTATATTATTATAAATTTAAATTACTTTTTCATATGTACATAGTGATATTTAAAAGTATACTGTATGTTCGAATTAAAAAAAAAACAAGATTAAGCGGTGCAAATCCTTCAGTTCATGCATATCAAACAAAATAAATGTTGATCATGCAAATCATGCAATATAATTATAAGTGCAGATAAAGTGATTCATAATAAATTTGAATAGTAAAAAAAAAAGTGTATATCAAATGTTTGAACAGTAGAAAATATAAAAAAACAAAAATTTTAGAAATATATTTTTTACATATTATCATAAACTATATTAAATTTAACATTGTTGTATTATTTTTTAATTTTTAACATGCAATTTTTATAAATTTAAATACAACACACAAACAAAACTGAAAATATTATTTAATGGGGCATTGCTAATTGCTATATTAAGGTCATGTTCGTTTCCTCATTCGGATTCAACATTTGGATGCAGATGTTAGATATTGTTCGTTTTGATCTATTTAATTTTGCATTTGGATGCTGAAATGAGATACAAACCTAAAATATCCAGATATTTTGGATGCTAAAACAATGAGCTTCTTCATTCTGATATTCATTTCAAAATCTAAAAGTCTAAAATACTCTTAAAATTTAACAAAACCAAAATTATTTTTATTAAACAATAATTCATCATTTTCTGCTAAAACGCGGAAGCATGTTTTTCCACCAAAATGTAAAAGCATATTTTTTGCCAAAATGCGGAATCACATTTTTCGCCAAAAACATGGAATCATATTTTTCGCCAAAAAAATGCAAAAGCATATTTTTCGCCAAAAATGCGGAAACAATTTTCCCTCTAAATCTCCGTCGGTTATTTCCATTGTTTCCATGTTACATTGCTCAGTTTCAGAATATGTGTTGCTAATCTCTATTTGACTCTTTCTTCAGCAAAATCCTCATCGAAACTAATTTTAAAATTCTGATAAATTTATGTAGTCTCATTGCAGTCATTATCACCCTTTTTACAAATGAATATACCATATTTAGAAAAAATACAAATAATCTTCCATTATGTGGATACATGATCCCACACCCTAAATATAATGCTAAATTTGTAAAGTAAAATGGAATTTGCTACGGAAAATAGAATGTAAAGTAAAAAAAAATTGCTCAAAGAGAAATGTGTAAACTGATATTATTATTAGAATGAGAAAAAGATCGACCTCTTTACAAGACTACGAGGGTCTATATTTATATATGGTTTTATTTTCCTTTTTTTTTATTTTTGTTAAATTTATTTCTTAACTTTAATTATTGATTAGATAAATTAACAAATTCTTGGTTCTTTTTTTTTTCTTTTTAAAATTATGAATTCTTAATTTAATTATTAATTAGATAAGTTAACTTTTATTTTTGGTTTTTTTTCTTTACTGTAGGTTTTTTGGGGGGGGTTGGTTTTAATTATTTCTGAATTTTAATTGATGATTTATATAATAAGATATGAACCTTCTTGTATATCCCAAATTAGAATTAGAGGGAGAAAAAAGAAGTTAAATAATTATAGTCCAAAGAATTGTTAAGCCCTAAGTCTTGGTTTATGCCACGAACAGGACCTGTTATTCCGCATACCATATTTCTCCTTTAGACACAGAGAGACAACTCATTATGTCGATGCTATAGCTAAGTATGCTTGTAGTTTCATGCATTATTATTCTGATCTTGAAAATTGTACTCCCAATTGGCTTAGACCTTTGGTTGTAAGAGATATACACAATCATAATAATGTCATCTTAGTAATGCAGTGTAAGAAATAAGTTAGAATAGAAACCTTATTTCTGCAGCCACGATCTGCCGGTTCCTCCAGATCCTCCTCCCTTTCGTTGATCCTCTATCTCCCTCGATTATTTCTAAAGCACCTACGATAGAGCTTCTGGTTATCTTTCCGGACACCACTCAATCGTCTTATTATCTTGTATTTCCTTTTTAAGTATGTAGAATCGCTCTATGTGGCAAATAATTCTGAGCTTATTTGTCCTAATGTAAAATCCATTTAATTCAATAGAAGTAAGTTGTGTGACAATATAACAATGTTAACATAATTTACTTGATTATAATCTTAAAATATTATTTTATAATCAATTAATTTTTTTTTCTTTTCTTATTCGTTAACATTATTAGGAAAATAATTAAAATAATTAAAAATAAACATAATTAACTATATATAAACTTAGCTAATTTATTAAAGATGATTATATATATATATATATGTATACATATAGTTAATTAAATAAAATAGTTTTTATTCAGAAAAGTATAAAGTGTTTCTGTTATATTATTTTTATTTAATTATACTTTTAAATTTTTTCTAATTATATTTATATGGGTTTTATTTAAATAGAGAAAACAATATTTTTTTGGAAAAAAGATTGATTTTTGTTAATGGTGTTAGATGAATGTAGCGTTGACTCTTAGGCAACTCAAAGTC
This sequence comes from Cardamine occulta, assembly GCA_028015245.1. Lineage (NCBI taxonomy): Eukaryota > Viridiplantae > Streptophyta > Magnoliopsida > Brassicales > Brassicaceae > Cardamine > Cardamine occulta. Next base: position 7,608,305 of record CM051390.1, read on the forward strand.
GCGCTCACTTTAAGATCACCTGAATGTTTGTTTCAGAAAAATAATATAATTGAATGTTTGAAGTGGAAAAAAAGAAGTAAGAAGTTTTTGTTGGAAAAATGGAAATTTTTTTTAAAAAGTGTGAGCTTTCAAATTAAGGACGTTTACAGCCTAAACTCTCAAAATGCCATTTAACTGCTCAAGTTTTTCGTTGACTCGTAATTAAATAGCAAAGTTTTGTTGACTGGACCATTTAAGACATGTCGTTAAATTGACGTTTATGGCATTAAAACTTCCGTTAGCAACTTCTGTTTAATCAAAATGATGTTGTTTCAAGTTTTATTAAAAATTATCAACTTTCAAATTGTGGGTGTTTAAATCCTCAACTTTCTAAAAAATGTGATTTAAATGCCTAAGTTTTGTTAACTTCATAGTTAAATACCTAACTTATGTTAAATATGCCATTTGAGCCATGACTTTAAATCAAGTGCTGGAGCACGTTTACATGGTACTATTGTATCTTAGCAGCTTCCATCTCCATATAATTAAAAGAGCAATGTTAAAATACGTTTAACCAGCTTTTACGTGTTATATTACACAGTTTGCCATTATATTTTCAGACATTAACAAGCACTTATACAAAATGCTAGAAGGTTATAAATGTCCACAAATACTTGATACAAACACATGGATCTTTTCATCATGATTCCAACCCGGAACATGTATCCAAAACACGTAAATCTATCAGGCCCATATATATGGCCCATTAAAAACCTGAAAATAAACCATAAAACCTTTTACAAATTGCCAAATTAAATCACGATATATATCAATAATCTACTTCATTCCTTCACCATATATATCGTACAAAATCAAACTAGAAAACCTTTTAAAAATGACGATCTAAACCTTCCCTAATCTTTTAAACTACCATATAAATATTCTATTTAAGAATCTAGACTCTGAAAACATAATACATACAGAATATCAAATTTCTGTAAGATTTTCTTCCTCTCATATCCCTTAATATCTCCACATATTCTCTATCATTGAAAGCATCTTCTTAGCATTTTCTTAACCTAAACTAATACCCTTGATATGCCTTATATATAATCTTCCCCAGTGCCAATCGAAAAACCATCAACAAATATTCACATTCAATAAGCATTCAGTTTTACGAAAAAAATATAGCGAAAATGAATGGTGCAATGGCTCTCACTTACCGTTCAGGTCATGATCCTCCACACCTTGAAACAGTACACTAAGAAATCTGGAGAAACATTTGACATGGTTTTAGCTGATCAGAGGGTTAGTTTTTTAAAACAACAATACATGTTGCTATGATAACTATGATTTTTTTTTGAATAATATATTTAACTTTTCTGTTGTCTATTTCTTAAGTAAATTATACAGGGAACCAAAATTCATGCTTCGGTTAAGAAGGCATTTGTGAAAAAGTTTGAAAACCACTTCACAAAAGGTGAGTGGAGAGTCATTCAAACTTTTTCATTGACTCAAGCGAAAGGACAATACATGGTTACTTATCATCCTTTCAAGATGGGTTTTGTGAACAATACATCTGTTACCGCATGTAACAACATCTCTGATGATGTGTATTTGACATTACTCACGTTTCAAAGCATCATTGTAGGTAACCTTAATTCTTTCTTCTTCATTGGTAAGTTTTTTTTCTACATATTATATTGCGATTTTTCTAAGTTTATATGTTTAACTTTTTGTAAGTCTAATATATCTTAATCTCCATACTATTATTTGTTAGATGTACTTGTCCAAATTATATGTGTTGGAACCCTTGATAATGTGGACACTAAGAAAACGAAAAAACTTGAGTTTCAACTCAGAAACACAAGGTAACTTTTACTATTTAATTTGGCATTTTACAATCAAATAATGTAGCTTATTTTCTTATGGTACTGTATTTGGATTTTTAGCAATGATCGCCTACCATGTACTTTGTGGAGAAACTTTGTTGAGAAAGTGTTCGAAGCTTGCAAAGACGTAGGTGATGAGATGGTCATTTGTTTGATAAGGTTTGCCAGGATAAATACTTTCCGAGGTATGTTAGACACACTTATAAACTTTAGTTTCTTTTTTAACTTATTAGTTTGGGAGCTATTTCATATGTTTGTTTATTTAATTTTCTATTTCATTCAGGGGAAAATCAAATTACCAATGGATTTGATGCGTCTGATGTCATTATTAACTCAGATTATCCAGAAGTGACTGCATTTGTGGCAAGGTAAAATGTAAATCAATATATGTTAAATATATAATCTCCATATTATTATGTATCAACAAATTTAAAATAATAGATTCACGTTTTTTCTATAGTTTGCCAAAAGATGGTCTTGGTGTGACCATTAGTGAATATAAGCCAAGATCTGAGCTAGTGGTGCATAGTCAGGAATATTTTAACCAATATCATAAAAAAGCAATTGAAGATCTACTTGAATCTACATAGGTCTTTTTCATAAATTTTGTAATGCTTTTATGTTTATGTATATGCAGATTTGTGCTTATTAATTGTTTTGTATGTTTGCAAGTTGGGAAGTGTAAGATTATATGCACAATCTTTTCAATTGACACAGATATGGGCTGGTTTTACGTTGGCTGTAAGAAATGTAGCAAAAAGGTTGAAAGCACCAAGAGGGAAACTTCTGTTCTGGCTAAAACAAAAAAGTCTACATTTTGGTGTCCTAAATGCATTTTGAATATCACTCTAGTGGTTCCAAGGTTACATTTTGAATTGACATTTTTCAATTCTTTTATATATTCTATATCTTCACTTATTCACTATGCCCTTGATTTTTTTCCACAGGTTCAAGTTGCATGTATGTGTCATTGATACTACAAGAGACACAAAGTGTATCCTATTTGATACTGCTGCAACATAAATTATTGGTCAATCTGCAAACCTCCTCCTCAGTGGTGTTTATGATGATGATGTGAGTATACATGTAAACTGCATGTAGTCTTTCAAACTTAACTATATAATTATGACATATATTTCTACTCTTAAAACAATATAGATGCAGGATCCTGAGAAATTGCCCCTTCCAATTAAGAACTTGGTCGGGAAGACATTTCAGCTACTAATATGTGTGGAAAGTGATAATTTAAGCGGAGCTAATGACAACCTATAGAGTTGGTAAGATTTGGTGTTTATGATGATGATGTGAGTATACATGTAAACTACATTTAGTCTTTCAAACTTAACTATATAATTATGACATATATTTCTACTCTTAAAACAATATAGATGCAGGATCCTGAGAAATTTCCCCTTCCAATTAAGAACTTGGTCGGGAAGATATTTCAGCTACTAATATGTGTGGAAAGTGATAATTTAAGCGGAGCTAATGACAACCTATAGAGTTGGTAAGATTTGGTCTGGAACCGATGTAGAGAAGATTGATGATCCCAATGATTCAGAGGGAACAACCAATCCATCTCAAATCACTTATGGTTGTCAGGTTGTTATATTATACATTTGCGTATATACAACTCAAATATTATGGTGTTTATGATGATGATGTGAGTATACATGTAAATTGTATTTAGTCTTTCAAACTTAAATATATAATTATGACATATATTTCTACTCTTAAAACAATATAGATGCAAGATCCTGAGAAATTGCCCCTTCCAATTAAGAACTTGGTCGGGAAGACATTTCAGCTACTAATATGTGTGGAAAGTGATAATTTAAGCGGAGCTAATGACAACCTATAGAGTTGGTAAGATTTGGTCTGAAACCGATGTAGAGAAGATTGATGATCCCAATGATTCAGAGGGAACAACCAATCCATCTCAAATCACTTATGGTTGTCAGGTTGTTATATTATACATTTGCGTATTTACAACTCAAATATTATCACTATATTGGATTAATAGTTTTATTAATCTTATTAATATAATTACCATCATATGCAGGAGATATACATGCTCACTAATAGCACTGAAACAGGTAATCTGTCAGGATATGATGCTAATACACCATCTTCCAAAAGAACCAAAGATAAAGAACTTGAGGGATCTTCCACAAGCAAGAAGATATGTTTGAAGGCAATCAAGTTAGAGAAACTCGATGAGAAGAAGAACATTAAGATAGAGAAAGTTCAAGAGCTGAAACCTAAGGCTCAGGATCCTAAACAAGTGGAGACTAATGAAACGAAAGTTTCACACAATGTTGGCTGAAGAAACTAAAGTTCATGGTTGATGTGGAGTTTTTTAAAGAGAAGAAATTTTTTTTATGTTCGTGCTTTATTGTTTCGTTTGTTTTGTTATTAATAAGGACTACTTATGTATAACCAGAGTAAATTATTTTATTTCTGGTTAAAGTAGTTTAGGTTTTCAATTGTTTTGTTTCTCATTTTCTTATTTTATCATCAATAAATCTTTTCTTTATTCAGATAATCTATACTCAAATCAATTAATTTAAACTAATTTGAGAGTATACTAACTATTTGTGGGGATTCTGAACCATTACATCCTACACATTTACTTCGACAATCTGCATAAACCAAAAATAATCATGGGATACCAACTTTGTATTTCGTAAAAAATCAATATACAAACCCACGATAAGAATTTCTATCTAACAAAAATATCATCATCATCCAACCCACAAATGACTAATATCTAAAATCATGCAATTTCATCTTTATCAAAAATCAAACAACTCTTAAGATACTGTATCTTCACAATATAATTTCAGTTTTATATTCATCTATATACATGGCATATGTTCACTTATTTATCCTCATATATCGATGCTACATTCTTCCTTTACACAGAGAACGAATTCTTAACATCTATTTCTAGTGATCTGAATTGAAAAGGTTAGTAAGTACTATGGACACATAATGAACTCATATCTGTGTTCCTATCAATTCATATCCTGCCTCTGCTCTTTCATAACTAATATACTTTCAAATTGTATTGTAGGATGAAGAAGAGAAAAGAACTAGAGCCTTCAGAAGCGGGTAAACAAGGAAAAAACATAAAGCATAAACGGGCTATGCATACAACTAATTTTGAAAATCAAATACCCCAACCATCAGCGATCAATATCCAGAGTTTTGTACCTAATAAACAAGTTTTTGGTAGAATTTTGCAGGATATTACAAACATACCAGGCTGTTGAAGAAGATTGTCTCAAACTCCTTTAAACACTATTTTTTCTACCTCTGTAAACAATAAGAAATTACTTAGAGGTAAACATTATATATCACTTCAACCAAACAAGTAAGATTTTCTTCTGTTTCATCTAAATTATCTAACAATAAAATTTCTATTAACATAATGGGTCTCACATTTTATTCATTCGAATACTAACATATGATCTTTTATGTTAGGTTCATGTTCTAAACAGAATCCAACTCCACTATCTTTCACACAACTTGAAAACATTGTAGAAACCAGTACACCAATCATTAAGTCCTCAAATAACAATAAGGACTTACCTGTTCCCGAAGCTACATGAAAGCTGTTCTCTGTATCAACCAATCCGCTAAGTGGCCTCTCTGTTCATGATCTGTTGCACTCTGCAGAAAGAAAAAATAATTGTTATACTCATGATTCATGAGATGGTAACACATAATTTTAGAAAGTAATATATTCATTTGGAGTATTATTAGTTGATTTAAGCCATATCTATATATTATTTGCAGAAGACAGAGATGAACAAATATTTGATTGTTCTAGCACTAAAGAGGATTTTGATGGAAATTCAGAAGATCTAATTGATGATTCAGTAGTTTTAACAGAAGTACAGAAGAAGATGAACTATCTGAACACAATGAAATTAAATTTTCAAATGTTTTTTGCAGATGAAAGTTCATCAAAACCAGTAACTAAGAACATGAAAACATGTAAGTAAAATATTAATTTTTCTAATAATTTCAATTCACAATCACTATAGTTTTGTCTAATTTATATTAAACTATGAAGCACCAAAAAAAATGTAACACCCGTGTTCCAGAAAAGAGGAATTATGGGAGATATGGAGCTGATATTCTCTGGATTTTTAGAGGGAATTGTTGAATTATTTATTCGGCAAAAATCCAAAGAAAATAATTATCGGTAATATAATTATTTTTGGTTAAATCTGATTGGTTTTTATTTGAAGGAATGGTGTGGAAAAATCAAATCAAAATCAAGATGTTGATTTGATAAGATCAGAAAGTTGTTGGGTTGATTTGGGAAGATCAGAAAGCTGTGGAGCTGAATTGAAAAGATTAACAAGTTGGGGACTTAAGAGAAATTAAATCGAAAACCCTATATGTTATTGTTTTACTAAATAAAACGCCAGCTCTAATCTCTTCACAAGTCTCGCCGCTTTCCCTTTTGTCGCCGCCTTGTTGAGTGAGAAAAGTGGAGTTTTGTGCGTTGATTGGCTGAGAGTAAAAGAAGTCCAAGTTTTGTGAAGGCTGTGACGTGTGAGGAGTGTTGACTTTTGGGGCTGAGGTTGGCGTGGGGTGAAGGAGGAAGAGGCAAGTTTTGTCTTCTTGTGATTTTGTTTCTTTTTAAGCTTTGTAGTGATGATTGAACTGATCGTAACATGGGTGAGAACTGGTGTGTGTCATGTTTTGGGATTTACACGTGAGGTTGATTTGGGGATTTGATCGATGATGGCGGTTGGTGATTGGAGATGGTGACTTTGAACGGTGGTAATACTTGTGTGTTTTGACGAGAAGAAGAGTTGAATAGAGAGAGATCATGAGATAAAGCTCTGATTATTGTTTTAGTTTGCCGAGTGGTTACGGCAAGATCGTTGGTGTGGTTGGTGTGTCATTGTGATGGATCAGTGGCAGCGTGAGTAGAGTATGATTTGAGGCTGATAATCAGTTCTGATAATCCCAGAAGTGATCGCCATCACCGGAAAACCAGAGCCACCGGAGGTTTGAGAAAGAAGAAGAAAGGTGGAGAGGAAAGAGGAAGAATAGTTCGAGTACGTGTTTTGGAGATTGATTTCCTGGCAGATCAGAGGAAGTTAAATCTCAAATAAGGTATGTATGGAAAGATCACGTTGCCAAGAATCCACAGCAACTGACGGAACTGTAATTGGAGTTAAACTCGAGAAGTTATGCGCGTTGCTTTCCGGCCAAGACATTGAAAATTTTGTCCAAAGCCATAAACCTTAAGAGGTAGTTCGGAGATAGCTAATTCAAGGCACCATTTGGAGGTTGAAACGTTGTCGTTGTCTGATCTCTCTGAAAATTAGTGGTGTCATCCGTGGTACTACAGGCTCAATATTCAACGGTGGGATTGCGATTCCAACGGTTAGTTGTTGAATTATTTGCATGTTTCTGAAGCATACTTGAATAGAATATATGGTGGTTGGTGTTGTCGTTACAGGAAAATGACGAAGAAAATGATTCACTTCAATAAATCATGTCACTTTAGTTTAAATAATATTAATTATTTTATTATTAAAATATTATTTTATTGTTTTAGGTGGTGTATTCCGGAATCTAGGGTTTAGATGTTTCTGGAGAGTTGCAAAAAATTATTCGGAGATTTCTGCATTTGGCTAAAGTGAGTGCATGACCATGAGATTAGATGTGGGAATTTAAATGTATTAACATATTTTTCTGTGTAGAGGTTATTAGATAAGAGTCTATAGCATGTTTATTTGATTGGATGATTGGTATTTGAATTATATGTTTTATGTTGCCTCACTAGATGGGAGGATTGCCTCACTAAGTATTTGTCAAAATGCTTATGCATCTCCTTTATTTGATGCAGGAAAAGAAAAAGAGTGATGGTGGAATCATGGCAATGAAGAGGGGATGATCTAGACTCGTTGGTTTGTTTGAGTATTTTAGTATTAATGCCAAATTTATTTAGTTTATGATTTTTAGGATGAAAAATAATATGGAATAAATTGGCGATTTTATTTTTTTAATTCTGGTTTAATTTTAGGAATTGGTTATATTATTTGAATTAATTATTATTCGTGAGTTCGTTAAATTTTAATTGATTTGGCTTGGGAATACTTAATATTTATGGGAGTATTAATTATTTAGTTAAAAAAAAAACCGGGTGCGGTCGTTTCATAAAACTACATAATATCTTGAGTATGGTGATCAGATTTACAAATGTCAGTATTATACAGCTATTATGTGGTATCATGAACGTATTAACAAGCAGTCAAAAGTAAGGAACCCCAATTTTTCACTATGTTGTGGTGAGAGACAAGTGAAAGTCCTTTTTCTACAAAAAACACCTATATTCTTGGTTGACTTGCTCACAATTAATGATGAGCTTAGCAGACATTTTAGAGAAAATATCAGAGCTTACAACATGCTTACTTCATTTACTTCACTTTGTGGGAAAGTGGATAAGTGTATTACACCAGGTCGTGGTCCTCAAATGTTTCAATTACACGGAGAAAACTACCATTTGATGGGTAGTATGAAACCAGAAGAAGGTGAAATTCCTAAGTTTCAACAGCTATACATTGTTGACATTGAAAATAAGGTTGATAATAGAGTCACTATTATGAGGTCTGATTTGAAATCCTTACAATCATATAATTCGTGTATAGCTGTTAGATTATGCAACCTAATTTTTGTTTTGTTTAAACTTTACAGCAATGGGAAAAACAGTGGCAACTATAAGAAAAAACAGACATTGAGAAAAGAGCTCACCAAAAAGATCATGAAAATGTTGGATGGTTACATGATTGGAATTCAGAAAAGTCATACAAAAGTTGGAAGGAAGAAGAGTAAAAAACCAAGGAATCAAGTTAGTATGCGCATATTCTTTGCATTTCGTATTCAAGAGAGAAAAAATAAATCACATACTTTTTTACATTCAATACGATTATTCCAGCAATTCTTAGTGGATGATTATACTATGATTGAGAGTAACCGTTTTGGTTCTATCAAATATAATCAAGCAAGTTTGCGGGCAGATAATTACAACTCTGTTAAAAAGGCAGCACAAGGTGGGTATATTAATATGAAGCAGCAAGGGAGGGAATATTATTTACCAGCTTCTTTCACTGGTGGTCCTAGATTTATGAGACAAATCTACTTAGATGCTATGGCTATATCTAAGTATTTTGGCTTTCCAGTTCTTTTCATCACTTTCACATGTAATCCAAAGTGGCCTGAACTTTCAAGGTTTTTTTATACAAGTAATTTGAAGTCTGGTGATAGAGCAGAGATCATATGCATGATGTTTAAGATGAATCTTGACTCACTTATGAATGATTTGACTAAAGAAAACCTTTTAGGAAACACTATGTGAGGTAAATTTAAATATAGCTGGTTTTTTTAATGCCTTTATTGTTTTCTATTTTTATCTAAATCTCTATACTATTATTTTCTCTATCTACAGCTATGTATACAATAAAGTTTCAGAAAAGAAGTTTGCCCCATGCTCACATATTGCTATTTATGGATCAGACGCATAAGTTTACCAAAACAAAAGAAATAGATACAATTATATTCGCATAAATTCCTGACAAGAATGAAGAACCAGAGCTTTATGAAATTGTCAAGGATATGATGATTAATGGACCATGTGACTTTATTTAAGTAATATTGAATTATTTTATTATTAAAATATTTTATTATTATTTTAGGTGGTGTGTTCCGGAATCTAGGGTTTAATTGTTCCTGGGGAGTTGCAGAAAATTGTTCGGAAATCTCTGCATTTGGCTAAGGTGAGTGCATGACCATGATATTAGCGATGAGAATTTGAATGTATTAACATGTTTTCCTGTTAGAAGTTATTGGATGAGAGTCTATAGCATATTTATTTGATTTGATGATTGGTATTTGGATTATATGTTTTTAAGTTGCATTTTTCTGTGTTTGTATATCTCGTAGATGGGAGGATTGCCTCACTCAGTATTTGTTGAAATACTTATGCATCTCCTTTATTTGATGCAGAAAAAGAAAAAGAGTGATAGTGGAATCATGGCAAGGAAGAGGGGATCATCTAGACTTGTAACGCCCGTGTTCCAAAAATTAATTAATTTAATTAATTTGGAAGCTCTTTCGAGTTTATGAACCTTAAACAAGTATAGAGAAATTAATTATGGGGTTAAAATAATTAATTTAGATTTGTTCCGGGGGTGTCATAAATTATTTCGAAAGTTGTGGGGTTTTTCTCAACTTAGAAGTCAAAAGCATTTTTGCTTCTTCTTCTTCTCTTTCTTCTTCCTTTGGTTGCCACTTTTGTGGAGAAAGGAGAGAGTTGTGGCTTTAGAGTGAGCTTGGAGAAGAGAGAAGAAGAAGATAAAGGATTTGGTGAGCTTGTGGAGCTTGGATCTGGAGATATCAAAGGGTGAGGAGCTTTGTGAAGCTTGGAAAAAGGAAGGATTGGAGTGAGGCTTTGTGACGTGGTGTATGGAGGAGGAAGAGAGATCTTCTTGAGCTTGGGAGAGTCCATCTAAGCTTAGATCCATCCTATCTAAGGTGAGTTGTGACCAAAGGTTAACATTAAGCCATGTGTGGGGGCTTGTGGGGTTGTGCTAAGCTTTGGGGTGTTCCTAGATTGCTTAGAAGCCTTTGGTTATGTGTGGAGCTTTAGCTAGATTTTGCTAAGCTTGTGGTGATTAGGGAACCATGGATTTGTGCTTGTTGTGCCTTGTTAAGCTTTGGTTGTGAGTTCTTATGCTTGCTTGGTGATTGTGTGTGTTGTGGTTTCTTGGTGATTCCATGGCTTGTTGGGAGTGTTTCCTTAGTTGCTTGTGTGGTCTTTCCTTGCTTGGTGTGTGTTTTGGTTGTGGTTTAGAGGTTTGGCCTTAGAGTTGTGTCAAGGCTAAGTTGTAGAGTTGGGAATTCGGGATGCTTATCGACCAGGTGTGGTCGATAAAACGAGGTCGTTAGGGTGTATCGACTAGGGTAGGTCGATAGAGCGAGGTCGATAAATCCTGCTGGACGTTTTCCTAGTGCTTATCGACCAGGTGTGGTCGATAGAGTGAGGTCGATAGGGTGTATCGACTAGGGTTGATCGATAGGTAAGTCGATGAGTTTCTTCATATGGTTTTTAGGATGGCTATCGACTAGGTTGTGGTCAATAGGTCATGGTCGATAGTGGCTATCGACCAAGTGTGGTCGATAAGGTGTGGTTGATAGGGGGTATCGATGGTGCTGGTCGATAGAGTGTGGTCGATTGACCATGTTGTTCTGTGACTTGTATTTTTAGCATTTCTCGATGTTGTGAATTGCTAGGTGGTTAGTTATGGATGTGTTTGATTAGCTTTGCATGAGGTTGCATGTTAGCTGATTGTTTGAAGTAAAATGTGGTGTTATTATTTCGTGTTAGTATGGTTGTTTGATTTGCGTTGGCTTTCATATAACCTGTTGTTGGGAGGATCAATATCACTCAGCGTTTGGTTTACCAAATGTTGATGCATCACCTTTGTCGATGCAGGTAAAGATAAGGCATGATTGTGGAATCGAGGCGAGGAGGGGAAGGATGATTAGGACTAGTAGTTTTAGGTTTTGTAGCTTTCGTATGATTGCTAGAACCGGTAGAACTATTGACCATGCGTGGTCACTGTTGCTTGTTGAATGTTAATTACTTGGAGAATATTTAAATGTATGGGCGTTTAATTATTAAGTAATTGCATGTTAAAAAAAAAAAGTGCGGTCGTCACAAGACTTTTTGGTTTGTTTGAGTATTTTAATATTAATGGTGAATTTATTTAGTTTATGATTTTTATGATGAAAAATTATGTGGAATAAATTGGTGATTTTGTTTGTTTAATTATGGTTTAATTTTAGGAATTGGTTATATTATTTGAATTAATTATTATTCTTGAGTTCGTTGAATTTTAATTGATTTGGCTTGGGAATAATTAATATTTATGGGAATATTATTTATTTAGTTAAAAAAAAACGGGTGCGGTCGTTGCAGTTTGAGATCGAAGTAATTACTGTTCTAGGATGGTTTAAGAAATATAAATTGTGAGTTAATTTAATTTTGGTGATGTATGATGTATGAGTTAAACCGTTGTTTGAAATTGATTATGTGAGTTAGTCAATTGTTTGGGCATAGAGTTTTAGATCATCCTCTTAGAACTTTCAATGAGATTCCACGGTAAGTTGTTTTTGTTCTCTGTTTGAATGTATTAACATGTTTTTCTGTGTTAATATGCAATTACTTAATAAATAATTAAATTATTAAGTAATGTTTCCACGAGATGACAGCACTCTTTTTTTTTTAACATGCAATTACTTAATAAATAAATGCCCATACATTTAATTATTCTCCAAGTAATTAACATACAACAAGCAACAACGACCACACATGGTCAACAGTGCTACCGGTCCTAATCACCCTCCCCCTCCTCGCCTCGATTCCACGATCATGCTTTATCTTTACCTGCATCAACAAAAGTGATGCATCAACATTTGGTAAACCAAACGCTGAGTGAGATTGATCATCCCAATAACAGGTTATATGAAAGCCCACGCAAATCAAACAACCACACCAACACGAAATAATAACACCACATTTTACTTCAAACAATCAGCTAACATGCAACCTCATGCAAAGCTAATCAAACGCATCCATGACTAACCACCTAGCAATTCACAACATCAAGAAATGCTAAAAACACAAGTCACAGAACAACATGGTCAATCGACCACACTCTATCGACCAGCACCATCGATACCCCCTATCAACCACACCCTCGACCACACCTGTTCGATAGCCACTATCGACCATGACCTATCGACCACAACCTAGTCGATAGCCATCCTAAAAACCATCCAAAGAAACTCATCGACTTACCTATCGATCACATCTATTCAATATACCATATCGACCTCGCTTTATCGACCACACCTGGTCGATAAGCACTAGGAAAAACACCCGTGAGGATCTATCGACTAACCTATCGACCTACTCTAGCCGATACACCCTATCGACCTTATTCTATCGACCACACATGGTCGATAAGCACTAGGAAAAATGCCTAGCAAGGTTCATCGACCTCGCTTTATCGACATACCCTAGTCAATAGCCCCTACCGACTCGCCTTATTGACCACACCTGGTCGATACCCGGTCCGATTTCCCAACTCCTCAACTTAGCCTAGACATAATCCAAAGTCCAAACCTCTAAACCACAACCAACACACACACCAAGAAAGGCAATACCACACCAAGCAACTAGGGAAACACTCCCAACAAGCCATGGAATCACCAAGAAACCACAACACACACAATCACCAAGCAAGCATAAGAACTCGCAATCAAAGCTTAACAAGGCACAACAAGCATAAATCCATGGTTCTCTAACCACCACAAGCTCTAAAGCTCTAGCTAAACTCTAGCTAAAGCTCTACAAATGACCACAAGGTTTCTAAGAAACCTAGGAACACCCCAAAGAATAGCACAACCCCACAAGCCCCCACACATGGTTTAATGATAACATTTGGTCATAACTCACCTTAGAATGGATAGATCTAGCCTTATATGGATTCCCCAAGCTCAAGAAAGACCTCTCCTTTCTCCTCTAAGCTCACGCCAAACCCTAGGCTCCAACCACTCTCTTTTCCAAGCTCCACAAGCTTCACACACCCTTGACACCCCCGGAACAAATCTAAATTGATTATTTCACCCCATAATCTAAAATGTTGGATGGTTACATGATTGGAATTCAGAAAGGTCATACAAAAGTTGGAAGGAAGAAGAGTAAAAAACCAAGGAATCAAATTAGTATGCGCCAATTCTATTCAAGAGAGAAAAAATGAATCATAGACTCTTTTACATTCAAGGCGATTACTCCAGCAATTCTTAGTGGATGCTTATACTATGATTGAGAGTAACCGTCTCGAATATATCAAATATAATCAAGCATGTTTGCGGGCAGATAATTACAACTCTATTAAAAAGGCAGCACAAGGTGGGTATATTAATATGAAGGAGCAAGGGAGGGAATATTATTTACCAGCTTCTTTCACTGGTGGTCCTAGATATATGAGACAAATCTACTTAGATGCTATGGTTATATCTAAGTATTTTGGATTTCCAGTTCTTTTCATCACTTTCACATGTAATCTAAAGTGGCCTGAACTTTCAAGGTTTTTTTATACACGTAATTTGAAGTCTGATGATAGACCAGAGATCATATGCAAGATGTTTAAGAATTATCTTGACTCACTTATGAATGATTTGACTAAAAAAAACCTTTTAGGAAAGATTGTGTCAGATAAATTTAAATATAACTGGTTTTTTTTAATGCTTTTATTTTTTTCTATTTTTTTCTATTTGTTTCTATTTTTTTCTAAATCTCTATACTATTATTTTCTCTATCTACAGATATGTATACAATAGAATTTCAGAAAAGAGGTTTGCCATATGTTCACATATTGCTATTTATGGATCAGAAGCATATGTTTACCAAAACAGAAGAAATATATACAATTATATTCGCAGAAATTCCTGACAAGAATGAAGAACCAGAGCTTTATGAAATTGTCAAGGATATGATGATTCATGGACCACGTGGTGCTGTAAATCTAAATTCACCATGTATGATGAACAAAAAGTGTTCTAAATTCTTTCCTAAGGCACATGAAGAGGAAACTAGAATCGTTAAAGAGGGATTTCCTGTTTACAGATGAAGAGAAACGTCTAATTTTGTGGAGAATAATGGTTTTCAATGCGATAACATATATGTTATCCCATACAACAAGGACCTGTTGTTACGCTACAAAGCAAACATTAATGTTGAGTGGTACAACTAATCAAGTTCAGTCAAATATTTGTTCAAATATATTACAAAAGGACAAGACCGTGCCACCGTTGCTGTAGAACCACATCATCCAGAGGAAGTGGTGGGTCAAACAGAAGATTCTCAGGACAATGACAATAACAAGGCAAAAAATGAAGTCAAAGAATACTTTGATTGCAGGTTATTTATATTAGATATATTAGTTCAATTATTTAAGTACAAAGAAGTGCAGTATTTTCTAAATTAGTTTACCTAAATTGCATATATGTATCAGCAGCTGAAGCAGCATGGAGGATTTTGAAATACCCTATTCATTATCTTTCAACACCCGTCAAAAAACTGAGTTTCCATCTCCCAGGAGAACAGCTTATATATTTCAAGGGTGATGATGAACCAGGAGAACAGCTTATGCTAAATCGTGATTCACTTGAAACTTCAATGTTTATTGCATGGTTTAATCTAAACAAGGTCAGTTCTATTGCTAGATGACTCTTTTATGCTGAAATTCCAAACAGGTTCACATTTGATTCAAAAGAAAAGTAGTTTAATCTAAGGCAAAGGGGATTTTCTATTGGAAGACTCAACTATGTTACTATGAAAATAGAAGAAGGATATTATATGCGAGTACTGCTTAATGAACAACGAGGTCCTAGAAGTTTTGATGAGCTCAGAATAGTTAATGGAGTTGTTTACCCTAAATACAAAGATGCATGTTATGCTCTGGGTTTGTTATAAGATGATCAGGAATACATAGATGATTTGGAAAAAACAAGCTACTGGGGTGGTGGAAGCATGGTTCGTGGAGTTTTCATGGTCATGCTTCTTGCATCTACTTTATATAGTCCCGAGAAAGTGTTGGCAAAGACTTGGGAGTTGCAGTATGAAGACATCGAACACATTAAAAGAATCCAATTAAACAAACCATGTATAGATATTGGTTTTCTTATTACTTATTAACAACACTATGGTTTATTTTATGGATTATCAAATTTTTCACTTTATCTTATATTTATGTTCAATAATTCCAGAGTTAGTTTTATCTGATGAAGACAAAAAGAAATTTGCACTCCAAGATATAGACAACAGACTCAAAAGAAACAGTAGTTGTCTATCAGTTTTTACATCAATGCCACAGCCACCTATACGTAGTCTTGCTGACTCAAATGTGCTTATAGTTGACGAGAAAAGTTATGACCGTACGGATTTAGCAGATAAAAATGCTGGTTGGATGAAGATGTTAACACGAGCAGAAAAATGTGTAGCATAAGATTATGAAGGTTGTATTAAGGAAGAGAGGAGGGGTGTTTTTTGTATATGGCTTTGGAGGAACTGGTAAAACATTCTTATGGAAAACACTCTCTGCTTACATTAGATCTAAAGGTTCCATTGTACTCAATGTTGTATCCAGCGGTATAGCCTCTCTTTTGTTAACAGGTAGTAGGACAGCTCATTCTAGATTTGGTATTCCCTTAAATCCTGATGAATTTACCACATGTTCAATTAAGCCAGGCACAGATCTTGGAAATTTGGTTAAACAAGCATCTCTTATCATATGGGATGAAGCTCCTATGATGAGTAAGTATTGTTTTGAATCACTGGATAAAAGTTTGAAGGATATTGTTGGAAATAATGATAGGAAGCCATTTGGTGGGAAAGTTGTTGTGTTTGGAGGTGATTTTAGACAGGTTCTTCCAATAATAGCCAGTGGTTCAAGGACAGAAATAATGTTGGCTTCACTGAATTCATCATATATTTGGGATCATTGCAAAGTGCTTAAGCTTACAAAGAATATGCGTCTTTTATCAAACAATCTAAGTTAGGATCTGAAATAATTTTCAGAGTAGATACTAGATGTTGGTGAGGTAAAATTGCTGAGCCTAATGATAGTGAGGCTCTAATAGAGATTCCTGATGAGTTTCTTATTATAGAGGCCAATGATCCAATAGAAGCAATAAGCAAATAAATTTATGGGGATCCTAAGCTTTTAAAAGAGAAGAAAAATCCTAAATTCTTTCAACGAAGAGCTATTATGTGTCCAACAAATGATAATGTCTACCAGATAAATGAGTATATGCTTGATAAGTTGGAAGGTATGTACAGATTATTAAGTTTTACAAATATTTATATATAGTTAATTACTCATGTTTACTTTTTAACAGGAGATGAGAGAATATATCTTAGTTCATATAGTTTAGATCCAATAGACACAGACGCTAAGAAGAATCCTGCGTTCACTCCTGAATTCCTTAACAGTATTAAGGCTTCAGGTTTGCCTAATCATAGTTTGCAACTGGAGATTGGATGTCTTGTAATGTTGCTAAGAAACATTGATCCTATAGGAGGTCTAATGAATGGGACACATTTACAAATCACAAAATGGCTGAATTTGTGGTGGAAGCTAGAGTTATTACAAGAGACAGGGTCGGTCATATAGTAGTCATTCCTAGGTTGCTAATAACACCATTAGATACAAGATTTCCTTTCAAGATGAGGAGAAGACAATTGCTATTATCTGTGGCATTTGCAATGACGATCAATAAAAGTCAAGGACAATCTTTGAAGTATGTTGGATTGTTTTTACCTAGACCAGTATTTTCACATGGCCAGCTATATGTGGCAATATCTAGGGTCACATCTATCTACTATGATGTGTAGTTATTGTTCAAACTTATGCTTTTATCTACTAGATTATCTGCTATGTTTCATACTTAGTGGTATGAATGTATACTATTCATCTTGTGTTCAAAAATATTATTGGTAATCATGTATCTTATTCATCTTGTGTAATCCGCGATGTATCTTAGCCATCATGTGTATCGTATCCACATTGAGCGGATGTAGCATAGGAATCTCGTGTTGATGTCTCTGTATTTTAGCATGTTTTAGCATGCATTTGACATCACTTAGGTGTAGTTTCATCATATGTTTCACCTCATTTAGAGTCCTTTTCACTCATTTAGCATTCATATTAGGATTTGCATTAGATTTTCATACATATTGCATGTTTGGAGTGCTTCTAGGTGTTTTGGAAGCATTTGGAGAAATTTGGAGTCATGGAGTAAAGTAGGATGTGATATTCATCTGACACGCCGGAAAGAAGTTGCTGGACGAGGATTTTGAGTTTGGATTCAGCCTCAACAGTCTTCATAAAACTTGTAGAGGAGTGAGTTAGCTTTCTAATGAAGGTAGTCTTGAATCATTTTGATGAGTCTTGAAGGAGTTATGACCGAATTACTACAACTCGATCAGGCCTAACGACAGACTCGACACCACTCGGGTTCCCAACTCGCTGTCCAACTCGACCTCTGCCCTTGCAGTCCAACTCGACCTCTGCCCTCGACGTCCAACTCAACCTCTGCCTTCGCAGTCCAACTCAACCTCTCCCCTCGTGGTCCAACTCGACGTCTCGCACTCACCCACTTGAGTCCCCACTCGAGCCCCACTCGAGTCCCCACTCGAGTCTCTACTCGAGCCCCACTTGAGCCCCACTCGAGCCCCACTCGAGCCCGTGCTCGCCATGCCACTTGAGCCCATACTCGCCACGCCACTCGAGCACAGCTCGAGTCCCCACTCAAGCCCCACTCGAGCCCCACTCGAGTCCCCACTCGAGTCCTCACTCGAGCCCCACTCGAGCCCGTGCTCACCACGCCACTCGAGTCCGCACTCGACATCGCATCCTCAACTCGGCCTCAGCTCCACCACGTACCACTCGTGTCACAACTCAACAACATCTACCCGTCTCAACTCGACACCACCCAAGTGCTCGACGTCCAACACACTCGACCTCCCAACTCGAGCTGCATCACCCGCGAAGACTCAACTACTTCTTTTGTCTTTTTCCGTTTTAGAGTTTTCCATATTTTACTATAAATACTACTGTTGGGTATTATCCAGAGGACATGTATTTTATTTTTAGGGTTTTTCTCTGCCTCCAAACCTTGTTCTTGGTGTTCTTCATTTTGTAATTCAGATCTCTCTTAATCTAGTACTTAGTTTGCTTTGATTCTTTGCAGTCTTACTATTCTCATCTTAATCTATCTTTCTAAACTATTTTCAATGAATTCTGAAATGTTTGATTTTTCTGGGTTTATGTTCTTGATGATGGTTTGTGTTCTTGAGTAGTGATTTAGGGTTTCTGAGGATTGGTTAGATCTGTGTAGGATTCTTGGTCTCCTTAGATGTTTGAGCTTTAAATTGCATAGATCTCTTCTGGATTAGGTGTTCTTAATGCTTAGTTAGCCAAGACATTGGTAACTATGATCTCAGGCATTTTCTATCAGAAAGTGTTGATGAAATGCTTGAACCAACTAATACCAGAGATTTATAGCTTTAACCCATGGCTTAAGAGGTTCTAGCTGTATTTTGACATTAATAAATTGGTTCTTAATGCTTGCCTATATTATATTTCATTGATATCTCCTCTAAGTTTCCTTGTATCTTTGAACTGGGTATTAAGATTAGGAAGTGATATAGGCTTGTTGGTGTTTGTCACGAGAGTGGAGCCACCTTACTTTGATGTTCATTGTCTAGAGATAGCTTCTGTGAAGTTTTGTTAAGCATTTAGGAGAGACCAAGGAGAATCACCTTTCGATTGCCCCATCCGAAGATCCCTATTTGCATCTTCTTGCTTTATCATCTTGTTCTAAGTCATTTACTTGTTTAATTGCACTTTGCCTTTCATCTCTCTCAACTCGGTTTTGACCCCGAGTGCATAGTTGTTTGTCATTTTCAGGCTCCACTCGATCTCATTGACTCGTTCAGAGTGGTCGAGTGCACCTTTTGTCATTTTTCTACAATGACTCGGTCACTTAACTTGGTCTAGGACTCGAGTCAAGCACCCATCTTACTGCATTTTGTTTTTAAATTGTTAGATAAACATTTCCTTTCTATCTGGCTTGACTTAGTTGTATCTGATCACATCTTGATTGCTAGCATCACACCCATTTGGATTGACACCTTAGTATTACAATGACAATGCTAGGGAATTGATACATCCTTCTGCATACACACACATAATAAGTTGCATTGTTTTTACTTGGGGATTGCATAAGTGACAGGAGATTTACATCCAGTAGGACAAGTTCTTACTGCTAGATTTCCCTTGCCCACATAAGTAGTCCCTGAGTAAAAATACTATTATCAATTTGGCGCCGTTGCCAATTGGGTGTTTGTTTGCTACATTTAGGATTTCAGATTTCTTGAGATCAAGTTCGTTTTCATTTCATTTCAGTTTTTAACTTTCTGGGTTTTCATTGTTTGAGGTACCACTCGATCAACCTGCCCGAGTGCATCAGCTCGGCCTGTTACATCGAGTTCTACTTGTGTTTCTCATCCACTGAGCTTACTCAACTCGATCAGCACCTCGAGTCAGCCAACTCGATCTGCTACACCGAGTACACCAACCCGAGTCAACCAACTCGACCATTTCAACCGAGTTCTCCAGTCCGAGTTCACTCTCTACTATCAGCTCGGTCTCACATCGGGTCATTCCACTCGACCTACTCCACCGAGTTCACTTCCTGCCTTTCATTCCACTCGGTCAACCTCAGCTCGGTCAGACTCATCGAGTCCTGCATGGGAGAAAGACGATGTCTTACATGGAATCTATGTTGCAGTTCATGAGGGAAGAACAAGAACGATATCATGCTTGGTTTTCCACAGGCTTTCACACTAATGAACCGTTCATCTCAAGAGTGGATCTGCCAGATCAAAACTATGCTCCAGGCAACCAGTGTGGATATGGTGAGATATTTCAATCATCAAACATGGAGTATGGCTATGAACGATAATATTCCTCCCAACTATCTGAAGAAGACGAGACTCACAACCTCATGCAGTTGATTTTGGAAGAATAAAAATGAGGGGCAGCTTATCTTTCAGAAGGACTAGCAGAGATAATTGAGAGTATTCACATGTTTGACACCCAAATAACTAATAGGAGTTCAAGTATTGTTGAGACAACGAGTGTGGAGCCCATCAACACGGAACTTTCACAATGGACCGAGGACACTGAAGATGAATGCATTCCCCCTCAGGAAACCGTTATGGAAGTGAAATCTCACAGTGCGAGTATTTCCATGTTCACAGTATTCACTGAGGACAGTGATATTCAAGATGGTGAGGGCTGGGAATTGCATGGTCAAGCAGAAACACAGAAGTTGGAGGTCAAGCTCGACCACTCCACTCTACCTATTGATCGAGTCAAGCCTTTTGTTGTGCAACCACCAGAGATTTTTAACCTAAATCCACTCTTCTCAAATACTCCAACCCCACTCTCCAATGATATTGGTGAAGATTTGGAGAAGACTGTACCACTGCTATGGAAGAATCCCCAAGAAGCTGTAGAGGTTACACAAGAGCTTGATTTGCTTTCTAAATACACAGTTGATAAGAAACCTTTGCTGAGATACGAAGAATTGAGTTATTCAATCAAGAGCAGTGAGGAAGCAGCAGGCATGGTTGGAAAGGCATTAGAACATCCTTGTGAAGGTGTCATTGTTGTTGAATGCATATCTGAGGAGCATCTGGGTATAACATCTACCGATGAAGTGAGCATTGCTGAACCAAGGACAATACTCTTTGAGATGATCAGGATGAAAGAGTTTAGAGGATGGTTCTATGACGAATATGATCCAGGTGATACATGGATTCATTGCTAGAGCCTAATGAAGGGATGAAAAGTCAAGCTCATCGACTCAAAACAAGCTCACTTGGGAGGAAATCCCATGGCTATCTTTTTTTTATATACATTCTCGCTTTCTAAGTTTCTTGTTATTTTCAATATGTTTTTCTAGATATGCTGATTATCAGGGCTACAGTTCTAGGATGGTGCAGCTGAGGTTAAGCAGTATGTGTTGGAAAAACCAGGGATAGATTCGATCAATAGGACTCGAGCAAACAACTCGAGTCAGGAAATGAGCGGACCAGTCAGACGACTCGGGCACAACACTCGGGCAACAGACCGAGTTGAACCTCCATCAGCCCACCAACTCGATATCGGTCTCTGAGTACACCAGGGAAAGCATGGAGGTGCACACCACCTCCTTCTTCACCAACCTATGAGGTACCAACTCCATCACTCCACTGTAAATACCATTGCATTTCTAGTTTAAATTGTTTTGTTTCTTGAATCTCTCAAACCTTCCCTTGAATTTTTATTACACAAGGGACTGTGTAATTTAAGTTTGGGGGAGTCCCAGGATTTGAGATGTATTTGACATTGTTTCCTGTTTTCTTATTTCAAATTTTGCATACCATTAGTCATCATCTACTGCATATAAAAACCCATAAAAATTTGAGTTTTTTTCGAAAATCATTTCATAAAAACAAAGTGTCCATGTAGTTACATTAGCATCTTAGGATTGAGTCTAGTTGCATTTCATTCAGGATTGATGCATCTGCATAGGGGATTTGAGTATAACCTTGTGAGCATATTGATTCACTAGATAAAATCAATGCCCAATATTGTCTGATGCATATTGAGTGAGTTTGAAATTAAGACAGCACCATGCTTTGAATACATAACTTGACGTTCTTGTCTTGATTGAAACATGCTGTGATCTGATGCCTTTCCCTATCTATTAGAATCTAAACTTGACTTACAATTATCATGTTTATGCATTGAACTTGAACTCATGGATACCTATATACATACTTGGATATTCTTTCATCTTTTTACCACTCTTGTTATCCAAGTAGCTGATTCCCATCATTGGAACAGTTTCCCCCACCATGAACCTACCTTTCTTTCAAGCCAATATTATTATGTGTGTGTGAGGCCTTTTATTGACTGAACTTGGTAGAAAGTGTTAGGTTGGAGCCGAGAAGGATAGGTTCGCATTTAGTTCTAGTTCACGGTTTTCGGACTAGCTTGGACTAAGTGGGAATATGATTCTGGGTAGAAATGGAAATAGGGATATCCAACTCGGGGTAGAGAACTCAACTAGGTGACTCGGTCTCTTGCATCGAGTTATGCAGACCGAGTGGGTGGAAATTCTATTTGAGATGCAAACTCGGTATGCTACACCGAGCTATGAAGGCCAAGTTATGGGAAATCATTGTGGGATGTGTTGAAAATGAAAAAGAGAAGAAAATGGGAAAGAAAAAGAAATTTCTAAGTAGAGGGATGTGTATGATTGAAGCTCTAGTAAGGGATTGGGTAGTAAAGAAAGAAAGAAAAAATATGTATAGGCTCAGGAAAAAAAAAAAAAAAACATGTATGAGTTGCATAAAAGATAGAGCCTCAGATAGAAACCCAATCCGCTAGAGTAATCAAAAGAAAAGGAACCCCCTTAGAACACAAGGAAAAAAAAAAAGATTGATCAAAGAGATTCAAGACAAAAAAGTGCCAAAGGGTAGTAATAGGATCATTTCTGGGTTTAGATTTAGGGGGTTTGGGTTTGATTATGTATATAAATGGGTAGATGAGACTCTATCCTTGTAAGCATCGGTTGGCCCTGACCTTTAGCCTTCTCTTAAAGCTCAGCCTTTTCTTGAGAGTCCCCTGGATGAGAAAGAGTGTTAACCAGTTACACGAAGGGACCATCTTTGTTTTTTAACCTTTCCCTTAGCCAAATGAGTTCATTGGACATGCATAGCTTGACTCATAGTTTCTGCTTAATGAATGTTAAAGGGATTGGTAGTTTTGAATGCATGTGTAGGTTAAGACTGAAGGTTAGGTTGTGTTGTGAATAGCATGGCTAAGGTTTTTGAAGTAGAGCTTGCTTGCATTGCATCATTGAGCTATTAAATAGGACATTGGTTTTATCCTGTTTATTGGCATTGCTTAGGTTCTGAATCTCCACTTTCAAACGTCTCTTCCTGCTTATGATTTGTTTGCTTGAGGGCAAGCAAAGACTAAGTTTGGGGGAGTTGATATCTCTGTATTTTAGCTTGTTTTAGCATGCATTTGACATCATTTAGATGTAGTTTCATCATATGTTTCACCTCATTTAGAGTCCTTTTCACTCATTTAGCATTCATATTAGAATTTGCATTAGATTTGCATACATATTGCATGTTTGGAGTGCTTATAGGTGTTTTGGAGGCATTTGGAGAAATTTGGAATCATGGAGTAAAATAGGATGTGATATTCATCTGACATGCCGGAAAGATGTGGCTGGTCGAGGACTTTGAGTTTGGATTCAGCCTCAACAGTCTTCATAAAGGATGTAAAGAAATGACTTAGCTTTCCAATGGAGATAGTCTTGAATCATTTTGATGAGTCTTGAAGGAGTTATGACCGAATTACTGTAACTCGGTCAGGCCTAACGACAGACTCGACACCACTCGGGTTCCCAACTCGACGTCCAACTCAACCTCTGCCCTTGCAGTCCAACTCGACCTCTGCCTTCGACGTCCAACTCGACCTCTGCCCTCATAGTCCAACTCGACCTCTGCCCTCGTAGTCCAACTCGATGTCTGGCACTCACCCACTTGAGTCCCCACTCGAGCCCTGGTGTGCGACACACCACCCGAGTCCCTACTCGACATCGCACCCCCGATACCACGTCTTCCAGCTCGACAAACCACTTGACCAACTCGAGCCTGTACTCGACCTCCCAACTCGAGCCCGTGCTCGACCTCCCAACTCAAGCCCGTGCTCGACCTCCCAACTCGAGCCTGTGCTTGACCTCCCACTCGAGCCCCACTCGAGTCCCCAATCGAGCCCCACTCGAGTCCCCACTCGAGCCCCACTCGAGTCCGACTCAAGCCCCACTTGAGCCCGTGCTCGCCACGCCACTCGAGCCCGTACTCGCCACGCTACTCGAGCACAGCTTGAGTCCCCACTCAAGCCCCACTCGAACCCCACTCGAGTCCCCACTCGAGTCCCCACTCGAGCCCCACTCGAGCCCCACTCGAGTCCCACTCAAGCCCCACTCGAGCCCGTGCTCACCACGCCACTCGAGTCCACACTCGACATCGCATCCATAACTCAACCTCAGCTCCACCACATACCACTCGTATCACAACTCAACAACATCTACCCATCTCAACTCGACACCACCCAAGTGCTTGACGTCCAACACACTCGACCTCCCAACTCGAGCTGCATCACCCGCGAAGACTCAACTACTTCTTTTGTCTTTTTCCGTTTTAGAGTTTTCCGTATTTTACTATACATACCACTGTTGGGTATTATCCAGAACACATGTATTTTATTTTTAGGGTTTTTCTCTGCCTCCAAACCTTGTTCTTGGTGTTCTTCATTTTGTAATTCAGATCTCTCTTAATCTAGTACTTAGTTTGCTTTGATTCTTTGCAGTCTTACTATTCTCATCTTAATCTATCTTTCTAAACTATTTTCAATGAATTTTGAAATGTTTGATTTTTCTAGGTTCATGTTCTTGATGATGGTTTGTGTTCTTGAGTAGTGATTTAGTGTTTCTGAGGATTGGTTAGATATGTGTAGGATTCTTGGTCTCTTTAGATGTTTGAGCTTTAAATTGCATAGATCTCTTCTGGATTAGGTGTTCTTAATGCTTAGTTAGCCAAGACATTGGTAACTATGATCTCAGGCATTTCCCACTCAGAAGGTGTTGATAAAATGCTTGAACCAACTAATACCAGAGATTTATAGCTTTAACCCATGGCTTAAGAGGTTCTAGCTGTATTTTGACATTAATGAATTGGTTCTTAATGCTTGCCTATATTATGTTTCATTGATATCTGCTCTAAGTTTCCTTGTATCTTTAAACTGAGTATTAAGATTAGGAAGTGATATAGGCTTGTTGGTGTTTGTCACGAGAGTGGAGCCACCTTACTTTGATGTTCATTGTCTAGAGATAGCTTCTGTGAAGTTTTGTTAAACATCTAGGAGAGACCAAGGAGAATCACCTTTCGATTGCCCCATCCGAAGATCCCTATTTGCATCTTCTTGCTTTATCATCTTGTTCTAAAGTCATTTACTTGTTTAATTGCACTTTGCCTTTCATCTCTCTCAACTCGGTTTTGACCCCGAGTGCATAGTTGTTTGTCATTTTCAGGCTCTACTCGATCTCATTGACTCGTTCAGAGTGGTCGAGTGCACCTTTTGTCATTTTTCTACATTGACTCGGTCACTTGACTTGGTCTAGGACTCGAGTCAAGCACCCATCTTACTGCATTTCATTTTTAGGTTGTTAGATAAACATTTCCTTTCTATCTGGCTTGACTTAGTTGTATCTGATCACATCTTGATTGCTAGCATCACACCCATTTGGATTGACACCTTAGTATTACAATGACAATGCTAGGGAATTGATACATCCTTCTGCATATACACACATAGTAAGTTGCATTGTTTTTACTTGAGGATTGCATAACTGACAGGGGATTTACATCCAGTAGGATAAGTTCTTACTGCTAGATTTCCCTTGCCCACAGAAGTAGTCCCTGAGTAAAAATACTATTATCAGGTGTATGAGGGATTTATGAAGCATATGGGTTTTCATTACTAATCAAGTAGGGCGTATCCACATGGTCACTGCCCAAAGTTTTTAATCCACAAGATATTATCCACGTTATTATAGCACCAAATCTTGGAGTTGTTATATGAAAAAAAGTAGATGAACAAACATTAGATTGACATACATTACATAGAGAAATCTTGATACCAAAGTTTTTAACCATTGTTTGGCGGTGAAAGAGTATATTTTAAACATTAATTATTGGAGACATGATTATGAAAGTCAGAAAATCTCTCTAGAGAGGTAGAAAATAATATAATTGTGAAACATGTTGCCGTTGTAAGCTTCAGTACAATCATTTACCGGTTTGAAACCAGTCCTTCTGAAACCTTAAATAATTTGTTTGACAGCTATTTGTTCCTCCCAGCAACCGGTGTCGTCGATGCAGTACCACTCCCTTGCGTATGAACTCTGATGTCTGGGACCAAGAGAGATTATCTGATTTTTAAGCTCTTTCCCAATAGCTTGAATATCTCTGACACGCCTAAACTTTTCTTTGAATAGTTTTTCTTCTGGTGTTCAGGAAATAAGAGCGCAGTGGTTCAAGACAATGAACATGAGAATCGTGTAATTTGTAAGATGCTTGATTTCTCCCAAAATCTGAAGAGTAGCAGTTAATTCACCCATACAGAAAGCCAGGCTAAAGCTCTCAGCATACAATGCGTAGGGCTTCCTCGCTTGTAAGCATTTTTTGAAGAAATTATAGTAGTTTGAAGAAGATGTTGACCAAGAAATGAAATTTGGATTCTTGTCCAAATGAACCCATAGTGATGTCTTGTCCGTAAAAACTGCCTTCTTCCCGACTGTCCCAGCGAGGATCCAACTTTTCAATTCATCAACACCTTCGTTGGAAACGAATGAGACAATGTGCTCAAGGATGGGTAGAGGAATGTTGAATTCTAGCATTAAAGAGGCCTAAAAGAACTGATGGAGATAACTTACAAAAATTTATGATAGCAACAGATTTATAATAGAAAGAGGAATTTTGAGTAAGAATCTTACAGATTTTTTGGGGAGTGTTAATATGGCGCCTTCCATGGTGTTCGCCTCCATGTGCAGTAGATGTGATTTCGGCAAGATATTGATATGTTCCTAGTGAGGATACGTGACCCAATTATGACACCAAGAGATTGAAATGGCAGTAGGGGGTTGCAAGACCTGATTAACAAGCACCTTGCGGTTTATGGATCGAATGTCGCCACAAAAGAAAGCAGAAAATCCTTTTGATAAGACTAAGATTCCTTGATTCGAATCACACAAAAGAAAGGAAACAATGATCTATATTTTGTAAAGAATTTTGATTAAAAGATAGATTAAGGTTATAATGATCCTCAGCCTCAATACAAAGAGTTAGAGGCGAGGAGGAGAATAGACACGAGAGTAATAATAGGAGAGTTATGAGACATGCCTCATGAACACTCGAAAAGACCATGCAAATAACTCAAGTTTCAAATTCAAAAACTAAGAAAAGAAAGATAAGAAATATAGATAATGGGCCACGCGTAATGAGGTAGAGGAGATAAGCCATGTGGTGGATCAGACTAAGGGTTGGCATATATGAGCATATGAGCCACAAGCCTCATTAAATACCTTGTTCAAAAAATCCATTGGGACAAAACTGAGCCAAGGGAAAAAAAAAGTACGAGTGGATCATATGGCCAAAGCCTTAGCCATCTTGGACTTGTATCTTGATTGGTGTAACCTCAATTCAAAGCTTCATGTCCAAGTGATCCTCTCGAATATCCCTTAGGTGTAGTGATACTCGTAATGATTGGTGAAACATCTTGGTTTGGAGATAATCAATGTAGCCAAGGCATCTTTTCCATGCTCCTCTTGCTCATTTTCATGCTCTTTTTGCTTCATTCATGCATATTTCTCCTAAGTTGATGCCATCTTCATGTGTTGTGTCTTTAGAGCTTATCAGGAACGTATCATCCTCCCTTGGTTGAAAAATATTTGTCTTCAAATCTGTTTTACCTGCCACAAGTAATGTCAAGTGATAATCATCAAAATATTTTGGCATAAAACATATATAAGAATAATAAAATAAAAGAGTAAAGATGTGATCAGAAGTCCCCAAAAGAGGTTTAGATTCTTGGAGCTCATAGAGAGGTTCAACATTGTAGTTGTCATCTTGAAGTAGGTTGATCCAAGTAGTATCCCTTTCAAGCTTGTAAACGTTGTTCCTTTGAACCATATTCTTTACATTCGGAAGTAGTCATCAAGAACAAACTCCCTCTTTGAAGATCCATTGGGTGAATCCATGTTCTGTGAATGGAGCCTTGATGTTCTACAATCGAAAAATTCTCTATTGTCTTTTAAGCAATGAGGTTGTTCGTGGTTAGTACAAAGAAAATCAACAACCGGACCAAGTTGTACTATCATTTGTTTAAAGCCATTAGAAATAATTTTAAAGAGTTTAGAATAACCTGGTAGGTTTGAAATGTCGATGGCTTGAATGTGAAATTCAGTTCCGGCTTGGTGTTCATCCATGACTTCAAAAACGTATAGTCTTCTTGCCATCATAAGCAAAATGTTTGGTACCCAGCTTGACTTGATTATTCTTGAGGCGGTTAGTAACATGTTGCATTCAATTCTCTTGCATGTAGTCACTTCTTTCATTACAATGTAGCTCTGTTCTATGATGATGTATCCTAGCTTTTTTAGTATTAACCTGCAAAGTTATTAGTTCACTCGAAAGCTTCGGTGCAAGGTTAATGGCAAAAGAAATTTTGTTTGGACCAACAATTATTTTGGAAACAAACAGATTATCATGATAAGTCTTTCCAGCCATAGCAAAAAAACTAGGTTTCTTACCTTGGCCATTTTTTCCTTTTAGTTGGATTTGGTCAAGATATACCTCATGAGGAGACATTGGTACAAGAGTGGTTTTGCGTCCTTTGAACTCAAAGGTATGGCAATTGGTGTATCAATCAATCATGACTCTATGATCGGATTGCCATGGTCTTCCAAGCAAAATGTGTCCAGCTTCCATAGGTAAAACGTCACAAATCACTTTATCTTCATATTATCCAATGACAATGGGTACTTTCACTTGATGCTTCACTTTCATTTCTCCTTGTTCGTTTATCCATTGAAGATCATATGACATAGGATGCTTCTTTACTCCCACCATCAATGATAAGACTGCACACTTTCCCTTTAACAAAGCATCGAGTGTGGAACAAGTTAACTCTTTGTGCTTATTCTTCGGTTTTGGTTTTGAGACTCAAAGATCTCATGGCTATTAGTAATTCTCCTTTTACTGGAGACTCTACCACCTCCTTCTCTTCGTCTTTTTTTTTTCTAGTGCTAGTAGGTTCCTCTTCTGAATCAAACTCCCCATCCTCTTTGAGTATCATGACACGCTTGTTGAGACATTCATTCGCATAGTGTCCAATTCTCTGACATTTATAGCATTTGATGTTGCTTGTCTTTGAAACGACCCATCCCGGAAACTCCTAAACCGGAACCGGTTCAACCACAACAAAACACACAAAACCGGTGATTTTTAAAATTTTTAACAACTTAATCAATTCATTCATTTAAATCCAATTGAAATAAATAAAAAGATTCTATCCACCTAGTGGAAGCAATTCAACAACAATAACACCAAACCGAATAACAATATCCAATAACAATAAAACCCGACTCTGGTCATGTCATCCACTCCACAGCCTTGGTTCCACGAGCTCAAGCAAGACTCAATCCTTACCTGCATCACATAACGAGATGCCTCAGTATACAAGATACTGAATGAGGTAACCCAACTACCAGCTAGCAAACACCATTGTTAGCTAAACAACGCAATCACAAAATAACATGCAACACCATGCAATTAACGCAATCAACAACCAATAACATCCATTACTCCTAATGGATCAACAACAAGAAACACGGAAATGAGGACCACTCCATGTCCTCAGACTAACCATAACAACAAGCACTCACCTTGGCTTTTTGTCGAAAATCCCGCGATAACCCTTCCGCAATTTCCGGGAACTTTCCGGGAACGTCTAAACCCTAGCTTCCCGAACAGACAACCTAAATAAAATAATTAAATAATATTTAATTATTATTAAATAACTAATAAATAAATAATGCTTAATTAAATATTACCCCTAACTAATTACATCCTAAGCTACAACATAATGCGCTCGACACAGCACTTATACCAACACGTGATGCATTATCACTAAAAGCTTCTTCATCCTCACGGTGACATCTTGGCCAAGTCTCCCTGGAAGCCGCCAATTAAGCTCCACATCACCTATCCGAACATCACACTACTCACCGACCACACCGTAAACCATCACCATCACCATCACCATCCTCCTTCACTCACCACCAGTCACAGCTCGACACCGGCCGACACACCACACCGACTACAATCGCTTCACGTTCAAAAACTCACCACGTCGACGATCGATCACAATAACATCAACACCACCGAACAAAACACACAACCATAAGACACAAAGGCAGAGAACTTACCCTGAAGTCTCCTCCCCAACAGCCGAGATCACATCCGTAACTCGCGATCGCCGGCTCTCCTCTACTCACTTGATCTTCACGCCAAGCACTCTCCCTCCTTAGCTCTCTCTCTCTCTCTCTCTAAGCTCCAGCTCCAACGTCAAAAACCAACGCAACTCTCTTCCTCTGGCGGCTAGGTTTCGACGAACACAACTAAGATGGCGATCCTTACGCACATATATACGTATATATAGACAATTTTGCTTATTGCAGCGTTCAATCCTCAGTTTTTATCAATTTCGCAAATTGACCCCAAACTTCTTAATTTATCAAAATAGTCCATCCAAACAACTTTCAATTCGATCAATTTAGTCCACAATTTTTGGGAATTCACACTTGGCCCCAAACTTCCAAAATTATCAATTAAACCCAACTGGTAAAATTGATTTACACATTTAAAACCCCAACTTATAATTATTCAATTTAAACCTCAAAATTGAATTTGGGATGTTACAGTCTTTGTCCCAACTTTAGCTTTCTTAACTTGTTTAGTTCCAAACGGTATAGCTCTAATTCTTGTAGCGTTAGACGGGTTGCTACTCATTTGTGACTTCATCTTGTCTTCCTTCGGATAACTTCCTCTTGTAAAAGAAGAATTTCCATGATAATTTCATGTAGAACTTCTTCTTGACAGTTGCTGCTAAATAAGGACGGCTTGGTGTAGCCTTTCTTGTCGATCAACATGCGGCTACATCTCTAAACGATCTTGTATCTCTCATTGCAATCCGCTGAGAAATCTTGACATTGTAGCTTCTCTATCCTCTTGAACATCAGCCTTGATCATAAGTGCTTCTAGTTCTTGGTAATAATTCTCCACTGTCTTGCTTCCTTGAACAAGTCTCCTTAGTTGATTATGCAACTCTCAGTAGTAATAACTTGGTATAAATCTCTTCCGCATAATCGTTTTCATCTTGTTCCAAGTTTCCACCGGAAACTCTTGGTTTCTTCTTCTTGACGTTACCAACTGATCCCACCAACACAAAGCGTAATCACTAAACTCAGTAGTGGCAACTTTCACTTTGTTGGCCTCCATATAATATTAACAATCGAAAACCATCTCGATCTTCTTTTCCCATTTGAGATATGCATCTTGATCATTTTTTCCTTGAAACTGTGGAATACGAAGCTTAAGACTTCCGAAGTTGTCTCGTGGCTGATTCCTTTCATCACGGTCACGTCTATGTCTTCTGAAGCTGCTCCTGCATGACTGACTAAAATACTCCTCAGCTTCTCCATCTCTACACCTACGCAGTGGCTCTCTCGATGTGGCTCTGATACCACATGATGTGGCTCTGATACCACATGATACGTTCTTGGCGAGGATATGCGACCCAATTATGACACCAAGAGATTGAAGTGATAGTGAGGGGTTGCAAGAGCTGATTAACAAGCACCTTATGTGTAGTGATTGGTGAAACATCTTGGTTTAGAGATAATCAATGTAGCCAAGGCAACATTTCCATAATCTTTTTGCTCTTTCCCATGCTCTTTTTGCTCCATGCATGCATATTGCTCCTAAGTTGATGACATTTTCATATGTTATGTTTTTAAAGCTTATCAAGAACGTATCATATATTGTTTTGCCATTTGGTGCTTTATATAGTACCACATTAGGGCAACTTTGTCTAACGCATGCTAATCCATGCAGTCTTATCCATGTTAGACTGGCCATATGGTTTTAGTAGAGCATTTTAGTAAACAGACTTGTAGACTTAGGAAATCATTGTGAAGGAGGAACAATATTTGACAACCATTAATGGTTCTGGCAACAAAAACATAGTTAAAAATGAAAGATGAATGACATTGGTGTGAGTACAACAAAAACAATATTTAACAACGATTAATAGTTCTAGCAACAGAAACAAGGTTCAATATTTGTGATAACAACTTGAGTATACCTAATATTTATGAGCATACAAAGGGACAACACTGGTGTGGTATATATCCATCATGAATTGTGCCCTGATACTATCAATAATGTCATCAGTAATAGCAACCATGTCGGACAAAGGAGAAGTCGTGGCATGCATTTCAAGAAGCTTAGCAGCTAGAGGTCCACAATTTCCACCCTTTTCATTGGCGTAAATACCTTCAACTCTCTTCTATTTAAATGGGGTCATGCCATTTTTCTGAGAGTGATGAGGCTTCCAAAAATTTTTGATGATGTAGGGGAGCATTAGAATGATTGGTTTGATGAACTCTTCTACCTTCTTAGGAGAATATAACTTGTAGTTTCGGTCGTAAATCTCAACCATCCAGAGACCTAGAACAAAACCGACCCAATGTTTGTCCTTTCAAATCATGGGGACATAAATCTGGTCTAAATCTTCAAACCACTCATAGCCAGGGGTTAAAATGAAACGTTGAAGTTGGTATGGCCAACAGACCCTTGCTTTGTTGACAGCTCCATGGAATGTGTGATATTTACCTTGCAGAAAATTCGAGAACCAAGGTACTATGAATGCACTACGCTCTACAGCCAATGTTGTGGTGTGTTTTTAGCCAAGAAAGTAAATAGTATCTCCATTTGCTGTAAATAGTGTCAGTATAAAATGGTTGGTAAGTTTGAACCAAAATATTAATGTGTCAAAAATGGAATACAGGGTGTGATGAATGGAGATAGGGATAAAATTACAGAAGTATTAATCCATTGCTTAGGTTTGGCAATGACAGATAGGAACTCATTCCCAATGGCATATCCGCAAGGGGTAATGTAAGTTTTGGGAGAAAAGGTGTAAAAGTTAGTAAGTTGTGGAAATGGGAGATAAAGTCTGTAAAAGTTATAGGATGACTTACCACTGTGGATACTTAGCGAGGTTTGTACGAAACATTTTGGCTTCTTCTTCATCTGGCAATGATATAACACTATCACCAAAGAGTGCTGGTTTACGCAAGAACATAGCAACAAGGTCTTTTTTATCCTGAGAAAGGATGGTATTCTAAGGGATCCTTGCAGGAGAAGAGTCACTCACATCAACATGTTCTGGGTCTTGCAGATCTGGACCTTGTAACTCATGATCGAGTCAGACCTCTTTAGATTGTAGGGTATGAAGCACATTATGCAAATCCTGTGAAATGATAAAAAACAACGAACCAGAAAATTAGGATCCACCCTTATGTATTCATTTACCATTTTGGTTCACGTGGATAATCTCTTGTGGATTGATGGTGGTGAATGTGCAAAACCCTCGTTGAGAGGACAATGTTATGCCATCCCCAACAACTAGTCGTGATATCAGTGCTTCTAGTTGACGATCCTGTTCATTAGGTATATCTTATGAATTGGGTACATTATTATTCCAGTCAACAAGAGCATCCAGAATAATTAAGCAGAATAAATAATAGGTAGAATGGATGACCTCTACTAGACCGCATTTGGTGGATGTGTCGAACAAAGGCTGAAGATTGGAGGTCTGAATTTATTCTTGGAGAGGATGCACATTCGTGGCAGTGTTACCAACAGTCTCAGAAACATG
Source organism: Cardamine occulta (assembly GCA_028015245.1). Classification (NCBI taxonomy): domain Eukaryota; kingdom Viridiplantae; phylum Streptophyta; class Magnoliopsida; order Brassicales; family Brassicaceae; genus Cardamine; species Cardamine occulta. The sequence goes on from CM051390.1 coordinate 7,642,470, forward strand.
TAATTGTGTAAAACATAGTGGATCATGCTGCAGGTGCTCTCCATTTATTACATCCTGGAAAAAGAGTAAAATATGAGGGAATCATATGGTATGGAGATTTTTCGTAACATGTATGAACGTGTGGTTGAGCTTCTGTGGACAAACCTTTGTGGCTGTGTCGAACAAAGGCTGAGGGTTGGAATTTCTAGGAGATGCAGGACGTTCTTCTAAGTTTAGTGGAGACTTTAGGAGGTTGTGTGCGTCATCATCTCTAATAGGTAAATTCTGTTAGAAAAGAAGATGGGAAGCACTAATAATTAAATAATTAAGCAGAGAAAGAATGTGGAACAAGTGGTTAGTTTATGTGCAAATATGGGTATATACATAGATTACATTGTCTGGATATGTATCAAAACGATGATGTGTGCTATTGTTTGATTAAATACAGAGACATGTTATGAGTGGAGTGGAGCATAGTTAGGTGGAGTTTCAGAGATAGGGACTGATTTGTCAACTGAATTTCTCTACAAATGTAAATATAGATTGTACATGAGTAATTATGTTCAAATGTAATTGATACGATGCATGAGATACGGGTTATCGGTGTGACTTGATCAGAAAGTAAAAAAAGAGTCATTAGTGGGGTGTGTTGTAAAAAAAGCAGCAACAACATTTTCATGGTCAAAACCATCAATAGTTGTAGCATCGGCACCATCGACATGGTTGTCATAATAAGAGACTCTCATAATAACCTACACAGATAATGTTGTGTTAGCATGTACAGACTCGCATCCGTGTGGCTTGGGCTGGCAACTAGCATTTTCTGGCATGGGCTGATCCTTTAATACTTTAACAGCAAGTGGGTTTAAAGAAAACAATGACGTGTGAAGCTGCTAGTCATTGGCAGAATACAAAATTGGTGGAGGATCATGAGACGGTGATTAGTAAGCTGGAATAGTAGGGAGTGACGCAATGGTGAAGAAAGAGGTGTGTCGTCAGGTGTTGAGAGAGGCTGGAGAGGTGGGCAATGCCTTTTCGGAGCAGTACAAAAGTCTTTATGGCTACTCAATTTACAGCTGCGTTGGAATCTACTGGATTTAAGTTTTTTTATCTAATCTAGATTGCCGAGCTAGGACTTTCTGCAACTTAAAGTCATATGAAGCTTCCAAATCGTTGGAACGGGACTCCATCCAATGTTTAAGGTCAATTAAAGATGAAGCGGAAGCTTCATCAGAAACTTTTCGGCGCTTCGAAGAAGATACCGAGACATGAGGAGCCTTTCTTTTTTGTGTAACAATGTGTTTCGGGTGAATAACATATGACTTCTTCTCGGGCACAATAATTAAAAAGAGTGAATCGTAGCCTCCATGCCACTCTGCTTTTTGGAACATGTACCCAGCCTGAATCTTTTCAAACATGTAAACAACTTTGCGATCTCTGACCTCGTTGTCCCACTCTCCCCAAGTATCAATTAGTGGAGGTTGATCAATGTTCTCCAACATTTGTACATACTTGAAAGTGGGTCGATGGGTCTGATGATGCGCAACGAGAACACCATCCACAATTAAAATGAGAGCAATCCCTAGTTTCCTAGCACTAGACATCTTTTGGGAGGACTTTATGGAATCCTTTAGCTCAACAGCGAGATCAGCTAAGGTGGTTTTGCGGTCGCCAACAAAATCATCAAAAGATAGCGTTTGTCAATTGCAGGGACTGGCTGTTCTTCATACTCGTAGCCTTCTGGGAACTCATGGCAAGGGAGACCAGTGACTAGCCCAAAATTGGAAAGAGCAAACCTCAAAGGTTTTCCACCGAAAACTGACCACAACTCATACTTCTTTTTGGTTACCAACTGCCTACAGAGTAACACATGAATCAACTTGCAACTAATCGGGCTCATATGCACATAGATCTCAAATAGAGAACCAAAACATGAATCAAGAATCTTCTGGAACTCAGGGGTTCCTTTTAGATACCTCTTAATCCAACAAAGAATGTCAAGTTTTAAATAGATGTTTAGCCAAGCGTCGGGATATCTGTCTGTCGTGAATAGCCTCAGGGGAAACTCGCTGTCAAAATGGGTTGAATGTTGAGACGAAGAAGTCCCTGCAATGAGATGGGATTCGTCAGATGGGTTGAACTGTGTTGGCGTGAAAATTTTGTTATTCGGCGGTTACCTAGCATTGTGAGTGTGGAAAGGGGTGAAGGATGCTCGCCGGAAGTGGTTGCCGTCGACGGATTAAACGAAAATCGAAAAGAATTGTCGAGAGTTGGCAGATAATTTGTCGAGAATTGAAAAAAATTTGAATTGGTCGAGAGTTCGCAGTAGAGTAATTGTTAGAATTTTAACGGATTGAAAAATGGCAAATTGTGTAACAGTAACTGGCCCAATTTGTAGGAGAGTAAAGTGTGAGGTGACTTAGTAACTACAGGGAAATGGTAATATTGCATTCAGTTAAAGGGTGAGGTAGTAAAAAAACATTTGAAAATTTGAGAAAGAATAACCAATGACAAAAAAGGTGTTAAAGTGCTTATGAGAACTCAAAAATGGTGCTAGAGTGCAATATACTCTACTTTTAAATAACAACCAAAACCGTGAGACACAATAAATAATAAATTATCCAACTCAAAACAAAGAGCGACAATAGCCCAATAAAATGATTAGTAAGCCCATCAAAAAGCCCATAGAATGAACGCGTTAAAAAAAAGAAAAAATCACGACTCCAGATGGGACCCACAGAAGAACCCTCAAACAAAATGGGAGAAGTCAAAACGCAGAAACAAGGCCCCGTCTCGATTATTCCACGAAACACCGCGTTTATGATTTTACATTTCTTCTTCTCTCTCTCTCTCTCTTCGCCGCCAGGGTTTACCCAATTCTCGGTCTCCATTCTCTAGATTTTCTCACCTCCTAGATTTTCTCGGGAAAATTCCCAAAACCTCCGATTGTAACAAACCGATTTTGGTCAAAGTAAGAGGTTCGATTTTACTTCTTACTTAGAACTTCTGTAAATAGCGTATGGATTTAGTTAATTATGGATAGAATCATCGCTCGTATGAAGAAATCGTCAGGTAGAAGAGGAGATGGAACTCCGGTACGGAGGTTAGAGCGTCGTCACGCGGCGAGGAATATTAACTATGACGCAGCTTCTTCTTCTACTAGTTCATCTATTGAAGATCTTTCCGTTTCTACTGCTTCTTTGATGACTCGCTCTTTGGAGTTTCCGGATCCGACTAGTTTTCGAATCGGTGGAGGTGACGGAGAGATGGATCGGATTTATCGTTCTATTGGTGTTTCAGGTCCTGACGATTTAGCTATTTCTTCTGATGCTTGGGAAGCTTCTAAGAAGCGTTCGGCGTCTGATATTATTGATAGGGTTAAGTCTTTTGACCTTGATGATCATAAGGTTAAGGATCTGGATTTGAGTGAAGCAGGTCCTAGTGGTGCTGTTGTTGATGATGATGATACTGACTTGACTCGTTTGATTGGGAATTCAAGTGAGTTTACGCGTTCTAAGTCGAGTGAGATTGGGAATTTTACTACTCCGGTGGATGAGGATGTAGTTGATGGTGGTATTGTAGAGAATAAACGTGGTTTTGAGCGAGCACCGACGATTTTAGTGAAGTCTAAAGGGTATCTTGTTCCGAATGATCCTGTGGTTGTTGGTGCTGGTATGGTTGAGAATATGCGTAGTATTGAACGAACACCGACGATTTTGGTGAAGTCTAAAGGGTATCTTGTTCCGAATGATGCTGTGGCTGTTGGTGGTGGCATTAAGGGCTTACGACCACCAGTACTTAAGCCTCCTCCGTCAATGAAACGACCTCTTATTGATCTTCAGGGATCATCTTGGGATTTTCTTACCCATTTCGCTCCCAAAAGTGAAACAGATAAGCGGCCGAGTTCCTCTTCTTCTTCTGACAATGGCGATGAAGAGGAAGCTAGAGAAGATGAAGAGGAAGCTAGGGAAGATGCTGGAGCTATGTTTATCCAGTTGGGGGATACGGCTGACGAGGCGTGCTCATTCACTACAAATGAGGGTGACTCCTCAAGCACAGTATCCAATACTTCGCCGATTTTTGCCTCGGGAGGATCTATTATCACTTCTTGGCAGAAAGGTCAACTTCTGGGACGAGGATCATTTGGCTCTGTGTATGAAGGCATTTCAGGGTAAGTCTTACTGGTTGCTATTGTCTGTTTAATTAGATTCTTAGTTGGGAATAGACTTTAGTTAGAAAGATTTAAGAATGAAGGCATCATTCTTATTTGGTAGGATGAGATTTTGAATGAGGGATGTTAAGGTAGTGAGTTGATGAATACAGTGCAAAGCGAGTTTTCCTGATTGCTTTTAGCTGATATCAACCAAGATATTTTTTGATGGATGTTAATGTTAAATGTAGAGATGGGGACTTCTTTGCTGTCAAGGAAGTTTCACTACTTGATCAGGATAGTCAGGCACAAGAATGTATACAACAACTCGAAGGGGTAAGATATACCTGGTCTATGATCCGCAACATATTTCACTACCGTTGTACCATTGTCTCATTGCCATATTTTTCAATTTCTCCACTGTCTTTCTATCTGAACTTGTAGATTCTGTTTTTCAGGAGATTGCACTACTTAGTAAGCTTCAGCATCAAAATATCGTGCGATATCGCGGCACAGCCAGGGTATGATCCTGTTTTTACTTTCCTGTTTTCATTTTCACCATCAATTACTCATAATATAACATGTTCTGTTGTTTGTAGGATGAGTCGAATTTGTACATCTTTCTTGAGCTCGTAACCCAAGGGTCCCTTCTAAAACTCTACCAAAGATACCAACGGCTTCAGAACTCCGTAGTCTCTGGGTACACTAGACAGATTCTTGACGGTTTGAAATATCTCCACGATAATAGTTTTATTCACAGGTTAGACTAGTAGACTCTTTTGTCATAGCTGTCTCTATATTTCCAAAGCTTCTGATTCCCTGCATATCCTGGATCGCTTACTTTTCTCATCTGATGTGACATAGGGATATAAAATGTGCAAATATATTGGTTGACGCTAATGGAGCGGTCAAACTTGCAGATTTTGGATTGGCAAAGGTTATTTTCCATTATAGATGTTTATAGTGTTTGATCTAAATTAATAATCTAGTACATCTCTGATCCTACTTGATACTTGTGTATTTTTGTTATTTAGGTGTCAAAGCTAAACGACATTAAGTCCTGCAAGGGAACTCCATTTTGGATGGCTCCTGAGGTAATTAAACACTGATTTGATTGTGTAATACAATGATAGACAAACATATAATACGATGGATATTGAACTGTTGTTTAAATATGTTGCCGCATATATGTTTCCTTCAAGTATTTGATTAGGCGGGAACTAGTCTTAAATTTCATTAATTCAGTTTATGGTGTTTATAACTGTAAGTAGTATTCATATTTAGCAGATATGTTGTTTCTAAATGTAACATAATGATTTGATCAGGTTATTAACCGCAAGGGTAATGATGGGTATGGAACTCCAGCTGATATTTGGAGCCTTGGCTGCACTGTGTTGGAGATGTTGACTAGTCAGATCCCCTATGGGAACCTAGAACCCGTAAGTCTTCAAGATTCTTAAACTTTCTTTATATAGATTAGGGAAACACCCATAAAAATCATCAACTATTTATCTGAAACATACACAAACTCTTTGGATTTCTAAAAAGAAAACACGAACTAAGCATTTGTCAACAGAGTGTTTTTTTTTTTCACCTTTAGTTTAGTAGATGTTAACATAATTAGAATTTGGACATTTATTTTATTTGTATGGGATTTTCCCAATTAAATAAGAGTTCAAATATGCAGGTTCCAGCCCTGTTTAGGATTGGAAGGGGTAAGCTTCCGGAAGTACCTGAGACTTTATCACTAGACGCTCGGCATTTCATACTTAAGTGTCTCAAAGTGAACCCAGAAGAGCGGCCAACTGCAGCTGAGCTGCTGAACCATCCATTTGTGAGGAGACCGTTAACATCCTTGGGCTCAGGAGGCTCGGGATCAGCATCTCCGCGTCTCCTTAGATGAGTCTAATTTTAGTAGATTGCCTCTACAGGTGAAGGTCGTGGTTTTGATTTTATGAGAATATATTACAATCAAAAGCTGTATATTCTAACATTAGTGTCCTAATTGTATGAGAGCAGGCGTAAGCAGAAGATTTGTGAGAGATTAGACCCCATAGAAACAATTCTGGAGACTCGAGATATGATTCTTTGACACACACATGTGCGGTTGGGTTGCTCAGCAAGAGCTAAACCGCCTGACGAGATATATATATCCTCAGGTTGTTTCGGTCTCTATTCTTTGGTTACTTGTTGTAAGTTGTGTGTGTTGGGCTTAATTTTTAAAACTGAAGAGCCAATTTAGAGTGTCGTCGACCTTGGGTTTTTGGGTGTATAGGTTTTGTTTAGTTTTGGAAAATTATAGTGTATGTATGTATCCTATATGTAATGTAATGTATAATTTATATAGTTATTGCTTGTTGTAACTGTGTACACGTCCCGATCGGGTTCTATCTTCTACTAGTTATCGTAAGTTTTTAATCCTACTTCGAAGAAATCCGCACTCTAATCATATATTCGTCAATCTCAAAAATAAAATATTTTCTTAGATTTTTAGTCAAATCCACTTTCATTGGTCTATGATTCAACTTGTTTATTTTTTTTATTAAAAATACACGCAGAGAGAGACAAAGAAGTTCCGACTCGTTACAATTTCGGAGAACTTGTTCCATTATTATTTTTATTTTTATTTTTAAATGCCAATTCTGAAAAATACCACATTTTAAAGCTTTTTTTCCATGAAATACCATATGTTCCAAACATACCACTTAATTTTTGGTTTTCCAAAAATACCACAAAACTAAAATTAAACTTTCAACCTTCAAAACTAAACTCTACTCTCTAAAAACTGTTCCCAAAATCTAAAATAGTTAACCGAAACCCAAAAATTTAAATTATAAAATCTTATAAAATTAACTTGTGTTTGTGGTATTTTTGAAAAATCAAAACTTATGGTGGTATTTTGAAACATACTAATAGTAGTATTTTTGGCACCTTGGAAGTGTGGTAGGATTTTCCCAAAAAAAAAATATATATATATATATATATATATCCTTTTTGTTTTGGCGTGTTCGTTCTTATTGATTTGCGAAGCATCTTCCTTGTAGGACCTTTAGAGCAAGACTTGAGTCGTCGCATAATTTTCCAAACCTGAATAAGATAAAATAGTGCCATGTTCAAATTGGTGAAGATGCCATATCTACAACTCTTAAGCGATTTCACCAATCACTCGGATGAAGAAAACGCCGGTGCGGCAGCTAGCTCTCCGGAGAGAAGACGCAGAGCAAATCAAATATGACGCAGCGTCTTCGTCTTCGTCTTCAGAAGATTTATCTGACTCTACTTCTTCTTTCATGACGCCTTCTCTGGAATTCCCAGATCGCATTAGTTTCCGAAACATCGGAGAAAACGAATGCGAAATAAATCAGATTCCCGATGATTTGAGTGAAGCAAGTCCTAGTGGTACTGTTGTTGACAATTTTGAATTGAAGCGTTTTAAGATAACTCTTAAGCAACTTTATCAATCACTCTCAGTCGCTACTTGGATGAAGAAATCGGTAAAAAAAAAGGATCAGATTCCCGACGACGATTTGAATGAAGCTGGTACTAGTTTGCGAATCAGCGGAGGTGACGGAGATATGGATCGGGCTTATCTGTACCTTGGTGTTTCAGGTCCTCACGATTTGGCCGTTTCTGATGATACTTGGAAAGCTCATAAGATGCGTTCTTCATCTGATATTATTGATAGAGCTAAGTCTTTTGAGTTTGATGATCATAAGGTTAAGTATCTAGATTTGAGTGAAGCAGGTCCTAGTGGTGTTGTTGTTGATGATGATACTGAGTTTAGTACTCAAATGGATATGGAACTAGTTAGTGCTGGTATGGTTGAGAATAAGCGTTGTATCGAGCAAACATCGACGATTTTGGTGAAGTCTAAAGAGAATCTTGTTCTGAATGATGATGTGGCTGTTGGTGGTGGTATAAAGGGGGTAAGACCACCGTTACTTAAGCCTCCTCCTTCGATGAAACGGCCTCCTATTGATCTTCAGGGATCATCTTGGGATTTTCTTACGCATTTCGCTCCTAAAAGAAGTGAAAGTGATAAGCGGCCGAGTACCTCTTCTTCTTCTGACAATAGGTATGATGAAGAGGAAGCTGGAGAAGAGGAGGAGGTGGAAATGGAAGAGATGGGAGTGAGGTTTTTCCAGTTTGGTGATACGTCTGACGAGGCATGCTCATTCACTACAAACGAAGGTGACTCCTCAAGCAATACTTCGCCCATCTATGCCTCGGGAGGATCTATTATCACTTCTTGGCAGAAGGGTCAGCTTCTGGGACGAGGATCATTTGGTTCTGTGTATGAAGCCATTTCAGGGTAAGTCTTACTTGTTGCTAATGTCTGTTGAATTTGAAATCAGATTCTTAGTTGGGAAGTAAATAACAGATATGGAGCAGAGCGTGTTTTCCTTAATGCATTTGGCTGATGCTTTTTTAAAGGATGTTTATGTTAAATGTAGAGATGGAGAATTCTTTGCTTTCAAGGAAGTTTCACTACTTGATCAAGGAAGTCACGCACAAGAATGCATACAACAACTCGAGGGGGTGAGATATACCTGGTCTATGATTCGTAACATATTTCACTACCATTGCAGCAGTGTCTCATTGCCACATTTTGTTTTTACAGGAGATTGCACTACTTAGTCAGCTTCAACATCAGAATATTGTGCGATATCGCGGCATGGCCAAGGTATCATCCTGTTCTGGCTTTCCTGTTCTGAGTTACTTCTGTCTCATAAAATAAAACACATTTTTTTGCTTGTAGGACGGGTCGAATTTATACATCTTTCTTGAGCTTGTGACCCAAGGGTCACTTTTAAAACTCTATCAAAGATACAAGCTTTCGGACTCTTTAGTCTCCTTGTACACAAAACAGATTCTTGATGGTTTGAAATATCTCCATGATAGTGGTTTTATTCACAGGTTAGAGTAGTAATCTCTCTTGTTATATAGCTGTCACTGTATTTCCAAAGAATCTGATTAGCTGTATATCCTGGGTTGCTTACGTTTCTTATCTCATGTGAAAAAGGGACATCAAATGTGCAAATATATTGGTGGACGGAAATAGAACCGTCAAACTTGCAGATTTTGGATTAGCAAAGGTTAGTTTCTTCATAGATGTTTATAGTAATAACCTGGTTCAGTGCTTATCCCCCTTACTTTTGATACCTTTGTCATTTTTTTTTATTAGGTGTCAAGGTTAAACGACATTAAGTCCTGCAAGGGAACTCCATTTTGGATGGCTCCAGAGGTAATACAATGATAGACAAACATATAATACATAATCAGAAACGTTCGATATTGAACTGTTGTTTAAAGATGATGTCTCATATGTTGTGAACTAGTTTTAAATTTCTTTTATTTCAGTTTGTGGTGTTTATTTCTGTAATAGATATGTGGATTCATTGCACTTTAGGCTGTACTTGTAAAGTTGTTTCTAAATGTGACATAATGATTTGATCAGGTTATTGACCCCAAGGGTAATGATGGGTATGGAACTCCTGCTGATATATGGAGCCTTGGCTGCACTGTGTTGGAGATGTTGACTAGTCAGATCCCCTACGGGAACTTACTACCCGTAAGTCTTCAAGATTCTTAAACTTTCTTCATATAAAATATGTAGCTATATCTGAAATATACATGAACTTCTTGGGTCTCTATAAAAAAATACACAAATTTGGACTTTCAATTTAGTAGATGTTAACATGATTGGAGTTTGGACATTTATTTTATTTTTTACGGGATTTTCCCGGTAAAATAAGAGTTGATAGTTCTAATTTGTGCAAACGAACAGGTTCAAGCCATGTTTAGGATTGGAAGGGGTAAGCTTCCGGAAATACCTGAGACTTTATCACTAGACGCTCGGCATTTCATACTTAAGTGTCTCAAAGTGAACCCAGTAGAGCGGCCAACGGCAGCTGAGCTATTGAATCATCCATTTGTTAGAAGGCCCTTACCATCCTTGGGCTCGGGCTCAGGCTCGGGTTTAGGATCGGGATCAGCATCTCCGCTTCCCCGTAGATGAGTCTAATTTTAGAAGATCTTCTTTAGGTGAATCTTGTGGTTTCATTTTCATGAGAATGTATTTGAATCACAAGCTGTATATTCTAACATTGATGTCCTAATGTATCAGAGCAGGCGAAACCAAAAGATTTGTGAGAGATTAGACCGCATCGAAACAGTTGGAGATATGATTCTTCAACACACATGTGCTGTTGGGTTGCGCGGCAAGAGCTAAACCGCCTGAAGACATATATTCTCATATTGTTTCGGTCTCATTCTTTGGTTATTTTGTAAAACTGAAGAGCCTACTTAGAGTGTCGACCTTGGGGTTTTTGGGTGTAGTCTTTTTTTTTTTTTTGGGTTCAAACTGTGTATTGGTTTTGTTTAGTTTTATTAAATTGTAGTGTATGTATGTGTATCCTTTATGTAAATGTAATGTAATGTATAATTATAGTCTTGTTTGTTGTAACTGTGTAGTGTACACATCTTGTGTTCCCGATGGGTTTTATCTTTTATTTGCCTCACATTTACTTTATCTTAATTATTGTAAAGTCTTTTAATCTCGCGATGAAGAAATCTGCTACTCCAATCATCTATTCAAAAGTATAGAAAAATGTTTTTTTTTAGATTTTGGTCAAAGCCACTTTTATTGAAGTCTATGATGCTACTCCATTTTTATTGCAATCGATGGATATATTTTTATCAAGTAACATTTTTTCTTTTTGTTGAATGTAAAACTTATTGAACTGGAGAAGAGTTATTCACAGATGGAAATTAAAAAAACAGAGCTTCATGAGACAAAGAGACTTTGCTAGGCATGTCAGTCGGACCGGTCTGACCCGGCCTAAAACTATAAAACCTGTAATATTTGAACTTGATCCGGTTCGGTGCAAAATAAATTTTGGGCCTATATTTTGAACCCATTCATGATTATAACTTAGAAGGCTATACCAGATTTTTTTGGAGTCTTCTTAAAACAATTTTTGTTTCGAATACTATGTTGTTTTACAAACCTGGGTACTCTCTGAAATACCCTCGGGAATGGGATTTTGCCTACATTTTGGTAATGGTATTTTGTCCTACATTTTACAAACCAACGTGGATTACATGTTTTCTATGGGTTTTATCTAGTACTTATGGAAAGCATGTAACGAGAAAAAATTTAAGAGTCTTCACCCACCGAATATTGTTAAAATAACGGATAGCGAAGATCTAGCTTGGAATCATCTCAGGTTAAAGAAGCACGGCTTAATCATAATGTGTCTACAACACCTTCTATATTCCCTAGCTGTATAGGATATCATTATTACATCGATGGATCATGGAAAGAGATTAACATTTTTTCATGCTTTGCTTGGTTGTTGTTGGAGATGGACCGCCGAAGAATAATCTTCGGCCCTCCGATGAAAAATCTTCGGCCCTTCGAAGCTCGAGTCCCGAGGTATATGCTAATTGAGTGGGATTAGGTGGAAGTTACCTCTATAAATAAAGAGGATCATTTTATAATAGAAATTTAGGGAGAGAATCGAGCAGAGCATTTAATTCCGACCAAGCAACCCAACTTCTACAGGACATCCAGAAGATCAAGCCTCGGTGGAAAACTCAACTTTGGTTTCTGAACCTCGGTCAAACAGCCAACCTCCTCACTCCGACCTCCAACCGATCCAATACCTGAAACTTTGATCACATCTCGTTCACTCACGACAATCAAGCTTTAGTACTCATTTGTATCTGTTTATTCCGAACCTCGGTCCTTGTCATTCCCGAGCTTTGTTTTATTACGAAAGTCTACGAATCTCTACTTATATTACCGAATTGCCCCCTTGTTGCTATATACCACCAACAATTATGCTTTCAAAAAGATGAAGAGGGTTTTTTATTGGAGGCTAGAAACATATGTAGAAGTTTCTTCCCACTACAAACAGAATTGGAGGCGCGTTACTAAAACATCCTTTGCAAGATTTCAAACCAGCTGACATCAATGACTTAAGCAACAACATGCTCATAATTGATCAGAATGGCATCGACACCAACAAAATGGTTTGCGTTCTCAACACACTTGGAAGAATTTGTGAAGATAAAGGAGTTGTTTTCTTTTATCTCTATTTCTTACATTTCATGCAATCTAAATTCAAAAGCGGATGTACTAGGACGTAGTGCCAGATTATATCCCATGAAATTTCTTATGTAAGCATTGTAGCACCGGTTTGAATTTCTGAACCATTTAAAATTAATTATAGAGAGGATTACTAGAATAACTCATAAAAGTGTTTTAATTGCTATTTTCCGTAGAAAAATATGGGTTGGTGTAGTTATTTTGATCACAAAAATCCCCTTAAATTTCATAAAAAACTAATTACAAGAGTGACATTAAAAATTAATGCTATATCAGTAAAAAAAAATTATTTGAGGAAAAAGACAATTTTTTTTACTTTTTCACCGCTGAAAGAAAAATCTGCAAAATAAATTTGCGGCTCTATGTTGTGGCAGATATTTTTATATGGCAGATTTAATGTTTTACCGTAAATTTGTTTCGCAGATTTACATGTCTTAGTGGTGACATGTTTTCTACTTCATGGCAGATTTGTTTACCTCCATAAATTTGTTTCGCAGATTTAAATTTACGTTGTGGTAGAGTTTTGTTTCACCTACTATTGGTTGTAGATTTAATTACAAAAAGTTAATTGCTAGATTAACCACATAGTTACAACATATGTATTTCAAGTTATTGCAATTTTTTTCCAGAAAAACAAACATTAGTTGTGATAGACTTATTCAATTCCTGTTACCACATACTAGACTAATTTTTTTAGTATTCGCAGACTTATTATTACAGTTTTTTTCCCCAAAAAAATATTATCTCGACAATTGTAACACCCCGAATGCCACTGTTCATGAGCCCCCATGCCCTCTCTCAGTAGGTGGGCCTCACCCTCGTCCGAAGGTCGGTGCGTTATTCTGGGAGACTCAAAAGACTTGTCACTATTCCTACAAATCATCACATGATCTTTCTGTGTCTTGGCCTCACTCACAGGATACCGGAAATAACTTCCCAATAGGTCAACCATCCTAGTACTACTCCAGCCTAAGCACGCTTAACTCTGGTATTCTCTCTAGACAAGTGACGGAAAAGATTAGTGCAATTGGGTGACATAGGTTGCCAAATCAAATTTGTTAAGCGCTCCTCATGCATCACTATATACCAGAAATTGAGGTGTTACAATCACCCCCAGTAACATAGCACAACGTCCTTGTTGCGCACAAGGACCGTTACCCCCGATGGTGTAATGACCGGTACTGGAAAAAATTTCATGAATTTATCAAAAGACGGATAAAGAAGCTCGAGGAAAAAGGCGAAAGGACAAGCCTAGAAGACGAAGGAGAATTGGTGATCAAGTTAAAGGACAAACTTGGTGACCAAGTTCAGTGCATGAATCGTATGGCACAAGAGTGAAGAAGATTGTCAAAGAAGCTGCAAGGAGTGTTGTGTCAAGGAAGGTAACCAAGAAGCTTGTTGGACAAGGCGAATTGAAGGAGTGTTGAAGAAGCTTGTGATAATACTTGGTAACCAAGCCAAAGTATCTTGTGAAGGAAGACAAGTAATTTCATAAGCAAAAATATGAAATTCATCAAGGAAGGAAGATGGGAATCTAGTAAAATACCTTAGAAATTTTACTAGAAGAAGAGAAGAAGATTTTCGGAGAGTAATGTTCATCGCCGGAAGTATTGTTCATCGCAGGAGTTACTGTTCACTAAATACTAGTCACCGAATATTTTAGTGTCAAGGAAGATTGTTTGAGTACTGATCGAATACTGTTCTAAAACACTATTCCGCAACAGTATTTAAACTATGAATAGTGTTAGAATAGTATAAAAACGCGTGGGAGACAAGGATGGGGTCAAACCAAGAGCATGAGTGCAAAGTGGCAAAGAAATGGGGCCAGGAATCGTGCATGTTACTGCATGTAAAGAGTGGAGACAAGGCAAATGCATGTTCGAGAAATGGCGAAACCGTGTGGTGTTGGGGCCAAGGCAAGCCGCATGAATACCAAGTGTCGGAGAAGCTTCTTACACACAATAAACGCATTTGAAGACTGAGAAGATGCATTGTATGACTGAAATGTGTCAGAGGCGATGGGACATAGAAGCTTGCATGACCGCCACATACAACACGGAAACTTGGAGAGGAAGGCGAAGCTTGCATGATCGCCACACCATCCATCGTACAAGAGAAGGCATTGTCGCATGGACGAGAACTGTCACAGCATAGCAGAAGAGATGGGGCCAGAGTTCCCGCATGGACGCCACACCTTACACGATGTCGTAGAAGAGAAGACAACCGAGTAAACTTGGAGAACAAGACGTTAGTGCATGCAAGACAAGTGTAGCATTGCATGGAGGATCCGAAACTCCTATATAACCAAGGGTCTTGCTTCATTGTTTCACCACATTTTTCTCATTCACCTCCTCATCTCTCGAAAAATGCCTAAGGAGCTCTCATCCCTCTCTAGAAACCTCGTGAGCTCCGAAGAAGAAGCCGCCGTGGAGATCATTTCTAAAACCAAACCAAGATGAAGAAGATCAAGCTGATGATAGAGCTGTGGTGATTTTTCTGAAGCAGAACCAAAAGAAGAAGGAGCCATACTGAAGCTGAATTAAAGAAGAAGATAGTGGAGCCGTGGTGATCCCAAACTGAAGCTGATCAAAGAAGAAGAAGAGAAGTCGCATTCATGATGAAACCGTGAAAGCCAAAGAAGAAGAAGTTAAGAAAATCAATCCGTAAAGATCTTTTCAAATGAGAAGAAGGAGACGTGAAGATCAAAGCCAAAGAAGAAGAAGAAGAAGAAGGAGAAAAGATTCAAGCCGTGATCTTTAAGGATCAAACCTTAAAAATCAAGGTGATCCATCCGAGGTTAATCTATCAAACACCAAAGATGAACCGTGAAGAGGAGAGCCGAGTTCATGAAGTTTGAAGGTCATTATCAAGATCTTTCAAACCGAGTTAGTCCAAAGAAGATCCGTAAACCTCTAAGTCCGAGTTAGTGTTACGCCGAGTTCGAGAAGAAGTCTGCATGTCGAGTTAGTCTTAGTCCACAAATCGTCTCTTACCCTTAAACGAAGCCGTCAGCTCGATCCATAGCAAGTGAGGCGTGATCGTGATAGTGGAGAAAGTAGTAGCACCTGATTCTCAAAAATTCTCAAACCATCTTCAGGCATCCTGATGTGATCCTAGGTAGGCTCACAAACCCATTCACGCACGAGAGAAAGTCCAAGGGGATATTCCTAGACTTGAGATCGAATCACACGACACAAGTAGAGGATAGGGGGATTGATCAACACCACGGGAGGTTGCGGAAGGCCTCACGATAAGTCTAACTCAAGGATCTTGACCTCACACCGAATAACCAAGAGGGTTTTTGTTCGAATCACTCGAAACAAAGAAATCAAACACAAGTTTTGAAGAAAATATATTAATAAAAAGATGGTTGAGGTTTTACACAGATCCTAGGCGACTTTTAAAGAGAAGTAGGGGAAGAAGGCGAGGAGGCATTCTCGAGACAACTCCTCGAAAAGCCACAACTCGGAAAACACAACAACAATAACTAAAGTTTGAACAAAATAAAACACTTAAAATTCAAAGTCTGGCGCCTAAGAAAGAAGAAGAAAGAAATGGGCCAAGGCCCGAACCATGGAGACAAATGGGCAAATGATGGAACAGATCCAAGTGTGAAGTTGAGCCTCGTTAAAAACCTTGTCGCGGAAAACCCGTTGGGACAAAACCATGATGAAGGAAAAGAGCACTTAACCTCACACCTCCATTTATCATCCGTCTCGGGTGAGTGACAAAACCAGTGTAGTCTCGCCACAAACAAACCCCGAGTGGTTCTCATAAGATGTGATCAAGGTGGTGATATGATCGGTGAGCTTTTTAGTCCGAGAACGAGTAACGGGTGGCGTGTACTCGTACTTCATGTCTTGAGCTCTATAATCCTCAAGTTCCAGCTCCTTAGCTTCCAGTTCTTTAGCTCCAAGCTGCGTATCCTCAAGCTCCATCCGTGCTCCTTGTTCCATGTCCGTAGAGCTAGCCGGGATCATATCACATCCAGTCAGTCATTCTTTCACGAGTAGAGTAAGTGCTGGGTACTTTTATTTTTATTGTGTAAGTGCTTGGTATTTTTTATGTTGTTTGTTTTGCATGGGTGGTGGTGTTGTGCTTAATGGTTAAGCACAACAGGTTTTGTGTGTAGGTTGTTTGTGAGTGCTCAGTTAGTGAGTGTTTGTGTTGAAGTTACAACTAGTGGTATCATACGTGGAGTATGATAGCATTGGTTTATTTGTTTGATTGATTGTTTATGGCTTGTCGTGTCTTCCAAGAATAGTTCGGAAGATTCTTATGTGTAGTGTTAGGGTAGTTATAAGGGTAGTTTAGGTTTAGGTGACTGCTGGATAATTAATTCTAGGTGAGTTAATTATTCATGTCGGTTTTAGAAGTTTTAGGGGGTTTAGTTTTGGATTTTTAGGTGATCGGTGAATAATGATTCTAGGTGAGTCATTATTCATGTCGATTGTAGAGAGTCTAAAGGTTAGGTGGGTATATTAGAATTAAGGGGCCGGGTGTGAATCCTCTTGTGATCTTCGGATTTCTTGAGAGGTGGATGAAGCATGCCGAAGATACGGAGGAATAACCAGTGAGTTATCACGTATAGCTGCCGGGTTTGCAACCCCTTGGACCGGTGTGTCCTTGTGGAAGTACATTCGCCGAAGTACGGAGGAATAACCAGTGAGTTGTCATGTATTGATGCCGACACCGACTGTAGTGCCTAGATCGACCTGTGAGTCTCTGGCTGAAAGGTGGTCGAGGAGGAGTTGTTAGACGTGTACCATTTTCTTTGTGATCTCGGACGACGTAGTGGAGTGTGGATTTACGTTTAGGTTAGATCGAGTCTTAGAGTATAGTAGAGTAGAGTTTGAGGTGTTGAGGTTGTATTGAGGTTGAGGTTGTGTTGAGGTTTGAGGTTGAGTAGTGTCACTTGGGATTGATTCTTGAGGTTGAGTAGTGTCACTGAGTGATACTTTTATGTGTTGATTGTCGTGTCTCTCGAGAATAGCTCAGGAGATTCTTGTGTGTAGATTGTTTGAGTTGTGTCACTTGGGATTTAGCCTGAGTGATACTTGTGTGTATTTGATTGTCGTGTCTCTCAAGAATAGCTCGGGAGATTCTTGCGTGTAGATTGTGTGTTTACTTTTAGCTTCCGCTTGTGTGCTTTGATTGTATATTTGATTATTGAATGACTAACTTTTGTTTTGCAGATTTAGTTTATTATATGATTATTTGTTTGCTTGTGTGTCCAGCCTTACGAGTTTCAGTAGGATTCTTATAACCATTTGTTCGTTTTGCAAGATTAGTTAGTTAGGGGTTGGAGCACTAGGAACCAGATTTGTTTTCGCTGCATTTGAAAAAAGTTGTTGTTTTATTTGAAAGTAGTATTTTGAAAATAGGATCCAAACTAAATCCGTATTTTCTATTGGTTTGAAGTATTATACTAAGTAATAAAGCGAAGGGATTTATTTTTCTTTAAAAAGCATTCAAGCAGGGCTCGGGTTAATTGGTCTTGTCTTGATGGACACAACGGGCGACTACGGGTGGATGGTTGCAAAGCCAAAACTCGTGGTCCGACGGGTGAATGATTGAGGGACGGTTCTCGTGAACTCAGGAGATACCTCAGGGAAACAGTTGAACTGATCCTTGATAGTTCCAATTGTCAGCCCACCTGGGTCGTCACTAGGCCATATCGGCCATAGAGCGGTTCGGGGGCGCTACAGATGGTGTGAGCCCATATATCTCCACACTCATTTGGGTTCGACTCTGATACCAAATTGTAACACCCCGACTGCCACCGGCCGATTAGCCACTTTGGGAGACTCAAAAGACTTGTTAATGTCCCTACAAATCATCACATGATTTTTTCTCATGTTTTTACCTCACTCACATGGTACCGCAAAATACTTTACGATAGGTCACTCATCCTAACACTACTCTAGTCCATGCAAGCTTAATTGTAGAGTTCTCTCAAGACGAGTGGTAGAAAAGATAAGTAAGTACATTTTTGTGAGATAGGTAGCTAAATAAAATCTCTTAAAGTTCTTCATGCAACACCATATACCAAAAATCGAGATGTTACAATAATATATATTGTATATCACTTGGTATAATTCAACGATTCATTTTGTTAATATTTTAAAATTAAAATCCGCGTAACGCGCAGGAATATAAATCTAGTAATGTATAATAATGGACTGTCGCAAAACCTTGTTAAAATAGTTTTATTTTTCTCATTTAAAATTACTTTGTATCCTTATATGTGGTATTAAATTTAAAATTAGTGTTTTTGAAAAAGGAAAATTTTATTTTTCCTTAGCAATACTTCAAATTTTTGAGGATTTGAAATGAATAAAAAGCAGATAAATAAGAAAGGCCCAATGGAAAAAATTCCAACGGAATGTAAACCGCCTTTGGATCAATGCAAGCCATCTGGGGATCACCCTCTTCCCCAATGGACATCTCTAAGAAGGGTGATAATCATAGAGATGTGAGTAAAGTATAACTCCAAACTCCCACACCGTGAATACATGAAATAAAATACATGGTCACTGGTTTCTTGTTCAGTATAGCGTCAAGTACAGTATTGGTTTACACGAATGTTTCGATGCCGTAACCATTGCATGAGAGACTATTCTCCAAAGGAAATGTCTTAATTTGTTGCAATATTAAGTCTCTAGATACCTTAGGCAATATCAGGATGTGTAGCTAATGGCGGTCTCGGATCTTCATCATTGTTTGCTAGTGTTGATACTATCCAGTATTCTTATTTTAACTTATTAAACAATATTTGTGTTACGAATATTTTACGAATATTAAACAAAGTATCTCGGAATTTAAAAAAAAAAAAAAAAAAAAAAAAAAAACCTAATAATGAGGTTATCTTAACACCTGATAGCAATATCAAAGTTAAGGCTATTCCGAAGGAAACAGCTCTCGGTAAAGAATAATCAAATCCGTTTATAGCTGATGCTTTGCTCAAAAGCATGTTGGATGTATAGACATCCAGATAAGTTAATCAATGTATATTCTAGTAGACTCTGTATCTTATGTACCTTATTTACTACTTGTAATATCCCGACGAAACTAATAATCTACAGAGTATAGCTGTATGAAAAGACTATGTATCTAAGAAGTCAAGATCGCAACACCAAGAAAATGGGACCCACCTCCGACATATGGGACCCACTTATACACACAGCAAGCACTCAAAACGTAAGCAATGACGTAAGCAAAATGTCGGCACCACTATAGGACGACACGTATCAACACACTGACGCAAGCAATGACATAAGCAAGCACCCAACTTCCCCTATAAATACTCAACTCTACCATCAGAGGAAACACAAGCGATTTCTCGCACAACTTTCTCTCTCTACAAATCTCTCTACAAATCTCTCTACTCTTTGTAATCACTTTTACTTAGCTCTTGTAATCAAAGTTTTTATAAAAATTACTTTTTCAAAACCACGTCTACGCTAGTAAGTAAATCTAGTACGGACAACGAGAACCCTGAGTCTTCGGACAATATTGGCTCCTTCGACTTATCGTGTGGTTGCACTTCCAAGTATTTGTACCCTCATTCTTCGATAGTATCTCGGTTTTATAAAGCATTAAATTTTTTTTTATGGTATCAGAGCCAAAGCGTTTTAAAGTTTTTGCACAAATTTTCGTTAGAAACGTTTCCTAAAACAAAGGCACCACCACTCAAATCAACCTAAACTCTCCTAGCCAGATCCTCACCCTTCTATCGAGCCACTGTTGCTGAGGTGTTCCAGACCGCAAGTCCTAAAGGCAGTAAGACCGTTGGCAAGCCCCAGTTGTGTCAACATAGAATTGGTAAGTCTCTCTCTAGTATGTGTTTAAGTAAAATTTAAGTCATGGCGTCCTCATTTAGAAAGCTTTTCAAACCGAAATATGCTGCATCTACATCTCATACTACAATTAACTCAAGAGAGATTATGACAAAAATAACAAACTTTAATCATGAATTATCAAAAAATAAACTACCACATGTAAACCCAGAAAATATTTATCAAATTGGAACTTTTGATTTCAGAACAGCTTATGCAATAAAAGAACATGAACAGACCTTATCTTTACAAAATGAATTCAAAGAAATCAAATTATTATCCTCAATCGCCCTTGATAAATATAAACAAAAAGGATTTAATTATCTCCATTTTGGACTAGTTCAAATAGCAATCAAACCCTTATCAAGGAATGGTATTGATTCACCAATACTTATGCTATTAAGAGATAAAACTTTATTAAAATTTGAAGATTCGCTCCTTGGAGCAGTTCAATCAAACTTATGCCACGGAGCAATTTATTTCAATTGCGCCCCTAATTTTCAAGTAAGTTTACATGATCCAACGATACTAAATACGCTGGTATTAAATGTTCACTTACCTGAAATTAAATTTGAAAATAATAGACACGGATATCTATTGCTATATAGAATCTATTTTAAGCAATCAACCTCTGAATTTAACCCAAGATGTCTATTACAAGATAATAAAGGAGAAACTACTAGATTAGTAGTTAAAAAGAAAGACATTACAAGTGCTATCGATGCACCAAAACTAATAAAAGGGGATGAAATAAACATTCCAGATCAATGGAAAATTGAGATTACTAAACCAATAAGGAATTTTGAACAAAGAAATATTTCAAGAATAATTGAACAAAGAGACGGAAAAATAATATTACAATTTGGTTCATTTAGAGAACCAGCACCTCCAAGAATAAGTTCGTATTATTCCCGGCCTTCTTTTTTTGAGTTTCGATCTAAAAAAATCGAAGTACGGACTCAGAAGTTGAAAGTGTCAATCAAAACGATAATCAAGACATTAAATTTAAAGCACCTATTGCTGAACCAAATAACGACCTATATACGACATCTCCTACGCATTCAGATTTTAAATCTATTAATGTAATTACAAAAGAATATGCAATCAATAAACAATATATCAAAGAAGATTTCTATTCAAAAGAAAATAATGATAAGAGAAATTGGTATTTCAATACGTTTTCTAAAAAACAAACAATAGAATATAGAGAAAAATGGTATAATTGTATGCTATTAAAAGAAATAGACATTCCATTTTTTATATGGTTTGAAACATATTCAATAGCGTATAACATAGATTACCCGTTTAAAACAATTAATACAAGCTCATCTTTAGGACAATTATGGGAACAAGTAGATGGATCTAAAACTAAATCAATACATCCCCGTTAAAAGATTTAAAAATAAATACACCAAATAGACAAATTATAGCTACACCATTTAAAACTGGTGCAAATAAAGACGATAAAGAACCCGTCTTATTACAAGATATTAAATCTATTTATCAACAAAATAACTATCAAAGTCAAATATTACATACAATATCAAAACAAGTAGATCAAATAGATCATAAATTAAATATGAATGAATATAATAAATTAGAACAAAGTATGCAACATCTTTTTTCATCTACATCTACACCTATATTTAAACCTATAAATAGACAAGTAATATTTCCTGAAAATGAAATATTAAAATCAATCGCATCTAGATTAGCAAATTTAGACAAGGGAAAAGGAATCAACAATATTGATGAAAACGATAATGAATCAATTCAATCCTCTACTCAATCTGATAATGATGATCAAGAAATAAATCGTATAAAAAATAAAATAAGATCAAATAAACCCTATTATAAAAGACATACTCCACCCGATTTACTATATGAAGAACAATCTAATCAAAATAGAAATGTATATACTGGAGACGATATATATGAATGGAATATAGATGGCAAATCGGAATACCAAATTATGTCGTATTACAGAAATGGGTATGGCTTCCATATCCTATAAAGCTAGAGGTAATTCTGATAAACAAGCATGTGTATTACTAATAACTGGTTTTACTGGAGCTTTAAAATATTGGTGGGATAACTCACTAGACACACCTACTCAAGATTCAATAATTAATAACGTAGAAATAAAAAAAAGTAGAAGATGATGATGGTTTTATTGAAGATATAGAACATCAAAATGCAGTAGAAGTCTTAATTTATACAATAACTATGCATTTTGTCAGAAATCCCAATGAGGAATCCGAAAGCAAGAAAATAATTTTAACCAATTTAAGATGTCCAACTTTAGGCGATTTTAAATGGTATAAAGATATTTTTGTCACAAATATATTTCAAAGAAAAGATTGTAATAAACCTTTTTGGAAAGAACGATTTATTTCAGGATTACCATCTTTTTTTGCTGAAAAAGTAATCAATAAATTAAAAGAATATTCTGGTGGACAACCTGTCCCTTGGAATACAATAACATATGGCCAATTATTCGCATTTGTTAAAAAAGAAGGATTAGCTTTATGTCAAGAACATAAAGATAAAAAACGAAATGATAAATTCAAATTTAAACAAACAACGGGTTCGTTTTGCGAACAATATGGATATTCAAGACTTAATCCACCATCAAGAAATAAACGATTAAAACACAGGCATAATAGGTCAAATAATATTAAGTATTCTCAAAAACCAAAACATTATCAAAAACCTTTTAATAATAAAAATTCTTCAAACTATCCTAAACAAAAAGAATTTTCAAAAGAAACCATTCAATAAATACAATAAATTTAAATCTACTAATAATCTAGTTTTTGGAATTGCAAACGTCCGGACATAGATCCATGGATTGCAAAATGAAGAAAAAAATAAACGAAATATTCCAAGATCAACCTGATATCCAAGAAAAATTAATAAAATTATTAATATCAGAATCTGAATTATCAGAAAATGAGTCTTCTAATAATAATTCAATAAATGAGATAGAAAACTTAAGTGATTCTTCTACTGAATCACAAGAAATTTCTGATAATTTATGTAATTGTAACGTAATCAACGTAATAACTAAGGACAATAATAAACAATTCTTATTAGACATTATAGACAAAATAAATGATCCTAATATTAAAAGGGAATATTTAACAAAATTAAAAGATATCATATATCAAGAAAATCAATTAGCTACTCCTCAACCATTTAGTCTAAATAAAATATTTGAAAAATATCCAACTCAAAGTTTATTTAAACAAGTAACAACTGGTGAATTGCAACATGAAGTTAAACAACTTAAAACTCAAATAAAAGATTTACAAATACTTGTTAATCAACAAGATTTAAAACAATTACAAATAGACGCCGCCTATCTTTAATAGAGTCACCAAACCTTAATCAAGCATCTTCAAGCACTAAAACTTTAGAAGATAATGATACTCACTTAGACCCATATGAAGAATATATAAACAAAATTAATAAAATAAATTATCAAAAGTGGTATACTAAGATTACCTTACATATAGGACATGATTTCAAAATTAATACAATAGCATTACTAGATTCGTGCAGACTATAACTGCATTCGAGAAGGTCTTATACCTACTAAATTTTATGAAAAAAACACTTTTGAGCTGCGCCTAATGGAAGTAATTTAAAAGTAAAATATAAATTACCATGCGCAAAAATCTGTAATCAAGGATATTGTTTTAAAAACCAATTTATCCTAGTTAAAGATTTAACACAAGAAGTAATATTAGGAACACCATTCTTTACTCAAATTTATCCTTTTAAAGTATCCGAATATGGTATAACAACAAAAGTTGTAGGGACAAAAATGTTATTCGAATTTTTGTTACCTATAAAAACCAAAGAAATATTAGAACTCCAACAAAATACAATACAAAAAAACAATTAACTTAATAAATGGAAAACATAAACATATTCAATATTTACAGGATGAAATTTCTTACAAAAAAATAGATGAACAATTAAAATCTCCCTATATAATTAACAAAATAAAAACTATTGAAAACAAATTAATCGAACAAGTATGTTCTGATCTACCCAATGCATTTTGGGAACGAAAACAACATACGGTTAGTCTACCTTATATAAAAGATTTTAATGAGAAACTTATACCAACTAAAGCAAGACCTATTCAAATGAATAAAGCACTGCTAGAACAATGTCAAAAAGAAATACAAGATTTATTAAACAAAAAATTAATTCGACCATCCAAGTCACCTTGGAGTTGTGCAGCATTTTATGTTAATAACGCAGAAAAGGAACGTGGAGTACCACGATTAGTTATAAATTACAAACCATTAAATGATGTATTACAATGGATTAGATATCCAATACCCAATAAAAGAGATCTATTAAAAAGATTATACAATGCAAAAATCTTTTCAAAATTCGATATGAAAAGCGGATTTTGGCAAATACAAATTAACGAAAAAGATAAATATAAAACAGCATTCACGGTACCTTTTGGACATTACGAATGGAATGTAATGCCATTTGGACTTAAAAATGCACCATCTGAATTCCAACATATTATGAATGATATATTTAATAATTCTTCACCATTCGCTATAGTCTATATTGACGATGTCTTAATATATTCAACGTCAATAGACCAACACTTTAGCCATTTAAACACATTTTTAAATATAGTAAAAAATAACGGATTAGTCTTATCAAAACAAAAAATGAATTTATTTCAAACAAAAATCAGATTCTTAGGACATAATATATATCAAGGAACTATGACACCCATATCAAGATCAATAGAATTTGCTGATAAATTCCCGAGGATGAACTAAGGGAAAAAACTCAATTACAAAGATTCCTAGGATGTCGAACTATGTTTCAGATTTTCTACCTAATCTAAGAAAAACTATTCAACCATTATTTCAAAGACTACAAAAAAATCCTAAACCATGGACAAATCAACATACTAAGTTAGTACAAGAGGTTAAATTGCAAGTAAAAACCTTACCATGTCTGTTTATTCCAAATCCCGAAGCTAATATGATAGTTGAAACCGATGCTTCGAAATAGGTTATGGAGGAATTCTGAAACAAAAACTATCAGAGTTTAGCCAAGAGTCTATAATACGTTTTCATTCTGGAGTCTGGATAGGACCCCAACAAACTTATTCAACAGTTAAAAAAGAAGTACTTTCCATAGTTAATTGTATTTCAAAATTTCAAGATGATTTAATCAACAAAAAATTCTTATTACGAGTTGACTGTAAGTCAGCAAAAGAAATATTACAAAAAGATGTTAAAAACCTGGTCTCTAAACAAATATTTGCCAGATGGCAAGCTATTCTATCTGTTTTTTATTTCGATATTCAATATATTAAAGGAGAAAATAATTCTTTGCCTGATTTTCTAACAAGAGAATATTTGCAGGGAAAAACAGCAAATATTCAACAACAACCTATTCAAGATGACAGACCCTAAAAGCAAGAAACCGATGACCGCATCGGACTATATCAAAAACCAACCCCACGTTCAGGGTAAACCTCTGAGTAATCAAAATACTTTCTCGGCTCTTGCGAATTTCCTCCCTCTTTCTTATGTAAATGCAGTAACCACCTTAAAAGGCCAAACCTCTTCTCAACCATCTTCTCCTATTCAAACCACTACCAAGTCAAATTACTTCCTCAAACCGCAAAAACAACATCTGTTAACTACCTATTATACAAAACCTGTTACCCTCAAAGAACTCCAAACATTTACCAACCGAGTCTTTTATACAGACGGACTTTACCCTACTGATAATGTACTCAAAAATAGAACCTTCTATGAGTATATTCTAGTAGACTCTGGTTCTGTTGAAATTACTCATCACCCTGCCAAAAACGATCTTAATCTCATATCTTATTCAACTTGTAAAATTCTTCGTATCCAATCTATTCAAGAGCTTGGTTTCATTCATACCCATACTACCAAACCTTTCTCTACCCCTGGCTACCATATTAATGGCTACTCTTACATTGATTATATCAATGCTTTTTCCCGAACCTTTTACCTACGACCTTACGATCATTCCTGGTTTATTTCCTTTGATCGTAGCTGCCCAAAAACTATCCCTGGCTGGTTCTATTTAATGGTGGCATTGGCTAGGCCCTACCAATGACATCTACCCAACCGATCTTCTCAAAACCGCTTACCCCTATTACCTCAAATATATTAATCAACAACCTGTTGGGTCATTCAACATTATTTCCTTCCATATTGACATGGGAATCCCGTGGATATGCTCATGGCATTTCAACATTGCTCTCTTTCTCCCAGGCATGCCATGTTCCTTACTCCGAGAATTCCGCATCAAATGGTGGGACAAGTTTAATCTTGACCGTTATTCTCTCACCAATATCCAAAAATTCTTCCAGATAAGCAAAGAAGTTCACACAGCTATAAAAGCTGTCTCTAAATCAATACCCCTCCTTAAACCAGATCAGCTTCTTGCATCCTCTTCTTCTAAACCCAAGCCATCTACTCAACCACCAAACAAACCATCTACTCAAGCATCGACTCGAAGTCCAACTCACTCATCCAGCTCTTCCAAATCCGCCTCTCCGCGCTGCTAAGCGAAGCTCCAAAAAATTATTGCCACAATAAGTCAACAGATGGAATCCTCCGATGATGAAGAGGACGATAACCAATCATTTGACACTATACAATCCGACGATCCATATGGTGGCCCCTTAGGCCAAGATCCATTTGATATTTAAAAAAAAAAAAAAAAAAAAAAAAAAAAAAAGTACAGTATTGGTTTACACGAATGTTTCGATGCCGTAACCATTGCATGAGAGACTATTCTCCAAAGGAAATGTCTTAATTTGTTGCAATATTAAGTCTCTAGATACCTTAGGCAATATCAGGATGTGTAGCTAATGGCGGTCTCGGATCTTCATCATTGTTTGCTAGTGTTGATACTATCCAGTATTCTTATTTTAACTTATTAAACAATATTTGTGTTACGAATATTTTATGTGACATATGTATCTCTCGGTTCAATGTAAGAATTAAACTCATATTAAAGTTGAAAATCATATACATAACATTTTAAGAGTACATTTATGAATTACTCAAAATTAGTCTATTATTTACGTCAATTGCTACTGAATTTGTTATTTTCTAAAATGAATTATGAAATTAGGAAGGGTAATTTTGTATTAAAATTTTCAAAATTGAAATTGATTTTGACTTTTTGCAATGTTGACTAATCTATCACAAAAAAAAAATCTAATGGAGATGAAACCAAAGAGGATCCACTAACCCTAATATAAAACACGCGGATCTTTAGGTTAATCGGGTCACAAAATTAAATACATATTAATTATATATTTCATCAAATCTTTTAAATCTCAATTTAGGTATATATGGTGCTGAAAATATATCTATTTAAAATCTTCTATATTTAAATGTACAATTAAATGAGATGTGCAATACACTATTATCTTTGGAATTCAAGATCTTTAAGATTCAATATTTTTGAATTCAAAAACGAAAATTAATTTTAAAAAGAAACTTTCGGAGTAAATTGGCACCTTATATTCACTATATAAAATATCACACCATTCCACTAAACAACGCATCCATTTTTTTTACCAGTTTTGTATGTATATTATTTTGTTTTTCAAATTCTATATTTTGTATGAGCTTTCAATTGATTTATTTATTCATCTCTATTGTTTTAACCATTTAAAATGCATTAAGAAATTATCCATGTCTGATTTGTTTTGTGAATATGTATACAACTTTGATTTTCCATGAGCAAGTTTTTTCTTTTGTTGTTGTGCAGTGGCTAGGAAAGCATTCATCCCTTTGCAGATGACTAAGAGAGATGGCTACATATCTTCAACTACGATTTCAACAGTTGCAGAGAAATCACATCCTTCGAGTTCATCGAACATCCTTTCTCCGGTCAATATGTTGCCACTGTTAGTGTTCGTCTCTCGGATCAAATTTCGGAAATACTCATCTTATTAAAGTTCTGAAGGTATATGACAAGTGTAATCAAAACACTTTATTGTTTGGTTCACTATGTTCAGAATAATTCCTTAATTAGAGCTTAAACACTCCTTTTTTTCTCTTATGAATGTCAACGTTAGATCCATGCCTTATTATAATACTGTTTTGATACTTCTGTCCAATTTTTTTATTCCTTGTCTTTGTATATAAAGGTAGTCATTCTGGAATCCAATGTAAAAAGGTCTACGTGCAATCTCCAGGAAAATTATCACAAAGGGGAATTGCAAAGAATATTATGGTATCTTTGACATTCTTTTATCTTAAGTGAGAGCGTGGCTTATATTAGCTTTTTGTAGAGTGTAGGTGATTGCTAAGGCCTGATAATCCATTAAAATAAATTAACAATTAGATGTTAGTATTGTTAACCATGATAAGAAAAGTGAATACAGATTGTGGACCTCAGAAACAAAGTGGGTATATTATTTCATATACGTTAAAAGTAGAATCAAGGCCAACCTAACTCATTTGCCAGAGCACAATGTGAGTTAGTTTATGTTAATATATATTGGTATTTAATCACTATTTCTTTTAACAATTTTAGGGCATGGCAAAGATTCTGGTAGGGAAATGTGGTGGCGATGGTAGCAGCATACGGTGGCCGAGCAAGTATGATTTATTCGGTTTGATCGCTTTTTCATTGTTCAAGCGGCAAGATGAATCTTCTAAGAGTAGTGTGTTTAGTTTATTGGTTGTATCCGGTTTTCTGACTTTAATTCGACACTATTATAAAATTGTGTATTTAGAATTCATTATTAGTATGTATTTTCTTAAATTAAACTATTATTATTATCCAATTTAATTTACATCATTTAAATTTAATTTTTGTACACATTAATGTCTTTCTAAATTCAATATCAAAACTAAAAACAAATTGGTATAAAAAAGATTTGCGTAACAAATCAAAATAAACTTTATGGAAATTTTTAAATGATTAATATTAAACATTAATCGAGATCTTTCCAAATAAAATCTTAACAATCAACCTAATATTTGCTAAATTTTGAAATAGTCTTTAAATTTTAATTAGGGAATATTACATTAATCGAGATCTTTGCAAATAAATTTTGAAATAGTTTTTAAATTTTAATTAGGGATTTGGGTAGTTTTAAGTTTTTTTCTCTATATCTCTCTCCTCTCTCTCTTCTTTATATCTATCTCTCTCTCTCTCTAAACTACGTCCTATTTTTTCTAAAAACTAAACCTCTTATAAAAACTTAAAAACTATCCGAACTCTAACAAACCCATACAAATACTATAAACTACACACAGTATTACTAATGCTGAAATGTCATTTAAAAAAAAAACAAAATTTCCTCAATTAAAAATAAAAGAAAACATCAACCCACGCTGTAGCATGGGCCAACTCTAGTTCTAATATAAAAGAGGATAGCATGATAGATTGGTTTTTATTTATGACATTAGAACTTAGGTGTATTGACAACTCTCCTTCCTTCCAGTGATAAAGAACAATTATGTAAGCTAACATAAAAGTGTGAAGTAAAGTTTGAATCACAATCTGACACAATGTTATCAGGGACAACATGCAACCCTTCAATTACTTCTACATTGATCTCTGAAAGTCATGATGAATGGTATATTTTCTTAACATACACAAAGTGGGTTGATTTAGTGAGCCATTCTACTATTACTAAAATCGATTCATTTACTTTTGCGACTTTGGGAGTCCATTGAGAAAATCCATATAAAATTTATCACACTTTTACTCTAGAATATTCATTGACTAAAGTTTACCATTAGGATTCTGATGCTCAATTTTCACATGTTAATATACCAAACACTTGGATACAAACTATGCAATTTCACCCTTTATGCCATTTCAAGTTTCAACGATAGAAATGTTTGATTTTCTCATACATTTTGTAAACTGTTTCTCGCATCAGTCTGTGGACTATCCTCATCCGATAGTCAATTTTAATATCATAACTTTAGGTTAAGTGAAAAATATTTCATTTCTCACGAAAATGTACGAAATCCAAGTATCGAACCCATGGGCCCTAAACAATTACAAATGGGCCTATAACATTCCAAACAACTTAGAAAATGAGATCTGAAACTTCGTAAAGAGTCAAAAAGTTTAGGCCTTAATATAAAAACACATAAAAACTCGCGCCGTCAGGGTTACACCTATCGCCACCGCTGAGACCGCCGCTTAAGGCCGTCTCCTCGGTTATCCCTGTAACCAAACAATCCCTCATCGTCACTTTCCGATTCGCAAGGTACGCTCCGTTTCGAACCTTTTCAATCTCCTATGATCTCGATCTGTTTCTACTCAAGTTAAATCTGTTTGCTTTGTCTCGATCCTTGTTCTCAGATTTTAATTTTATTAGGGTTAGGGTTATAGGATTCCTCACGAAATGAGTTTTAGGGTAACTTAATTTTATAGGAACCATAACGATCTAAAAAAAAATTTCTCTGTTTCATTAATCTGATACTTTTCTGAAAATTTGTCAAATGTTGTAGCAGTTTGGTCTCTTTTGTGCTTTGATTTATGTTGAAATTGATAATATTATCGATCCTAAAAGATCAATTTTTTTTTTTTTTTTTTTTAGTCAAAGTATAGAACTTTGGATTAGCTAATAATAGTTTCAGTAGTGATGTCATTATGTTTCTTAGCGTTAGTAGCACATTTGATTGTTGTTTTTAAACCATGATGGATTGAGAATACAAACTGTTGAAATTGAAATTATTTTATATTCGAAAGATCAAATTTTTTTGTCAAAGGGTACAACTTAGGATTAGCTAAAGAGTTCAGCAATGAGACGATGAAGCATCGTCCATCGTATAAGCTAAAGTTTTGTTTAGGGATTATGTTTTTACCAAGAAGTAGTAGCTAGTGGTTATCTTCTCTGCTACTGCCTATCGTCAAACTAGTTTTTGGTTTCTTATTTATGGTGGTATGTCTGTGTTATCGAAAAACTTATTATGTTTGAAGTTCCTCGGCAGGACAATCCTGTAGAGTTTGAGCCAATGCTGTCGGCATGAACCTCAAAAGTTTGTGGGTTTATTTTTACCGTCGATAAAGTTGCTGGCAAGATGGGTTGGGGTTTGGGTAGGATGGTGTGTAGTAGGGCAAGGTAAGGATGCTTCACTTACAAAAGAATCGTTTTAGAACCGTGTTCCTTCTATGCGGTCCAAATGTGCTTTCTTCGTCTTATCCCATCTACATGGATAAAGGTCTCTATTTTGATTTTTGGACTAGGAGCATTCTTACCCTTCTTTAATTGCGGTATATACTTACGATACTGACTTGGATTAGGTTCTTCTTACTGAGGTATTAGTATTATAGTCTGACGTTTAAACCTCCCAAAAGGTAATTGTTGGATCATAATCGAAGATGAAAAACTCTTAGGTTGTTTTCTTGCTGTTAATACTGTCTTCGTAGCTCAGGGTGTGAGAAATATGGTGTTTCTGCTTGATGCCCTCTGGCTTCACCAGTTTATGTTATTTTCTTGGATTAGTTGAAGTGTGTTCTATGTTTTTCAGTTGTAATTTAATATGGAATTGTTGATTGCTCAAAAAGAGTCTTGTGAAGTGTATTCTTGTATATCTGATCATTATTTATGTTGTGGATTTAATCATCAGATGAGGAGAGTTAATTCACAGGGAGCACACTATCCGTCTTCAAAAACTCCGGTAGCTCTAAATAACATTAAAAAGGCTATTAAGAAAGGAAGCAAGGAAAAGGGACATGGTAAGGCTCTCAAAGGAAAAGCTTGGAAGGGTGTGACATGTCCTGTATGTCTTGAGATTCCTCACAATTCCGTCGTTCTCCTTTGTTCATCTTACCACAAAGGATGCCGTCCTTACATGTGTGCCACGGGCAACCGTTTCTCAAATTGTCTGGAGCAGTACAAAAAGGCCTATGCAAAGGATGAGAAACCGGCAGAGCTATTGTGCCCGCTTTGTAGGGGTCAGGTAAAAGGTTGGACTGTTGTGGAAGATGCGCGGAAATATCTGAATTCTAAGAAAAGGGCATGTATGAAAGAGAACTGTTTGTTTTTCGGAAGCTATAGACAGCTCAAGAAGCATGTTAAGGAGGTTCATCCGAGAGCCAAGCCAAGAGCTATAGACCCTGTGCTAGAGGAGAAATGGAAGAAGCTTGAAGTTGAGAGGGAGAGGAGTGATGTAATCAGTACAGTCATGTCGTCAACACCTGGGGCTGTGGTATTTGGAGACTATGTGATCGAGCCGTACAATAACTATGAAGACGATGATAGTGATTCAGATGATTCTTTGGATGGTGTATTCAATCTGGGAGCATTTGAGATGAGCCGTCTTCCTCCCCGTCCGGTTGCAGCCATCACAAGCCGGGGACTTAGAAGTATTTTCATGATGAACCAGTTGGGTCGAAGCAGAGGTGTGAGCAGAAGGCGGCAAACGCAAGATTGATGATTTGATGTTTGGAAAGCGGATGACTCTAGGCTTTCCGACCAAGATAAGCGTTGTTGGATGGGAGGGCAAGTGGGAACAAAACAGGTGATGAATTTTTTAGTTATAGCGGTTTAGGGTTTCAGGTTTGGAAGATTTGAGTAAGAGTGTTCCCTCGGCCTTTGATTTTAATTAAAGATTTGAAACGTTTCATATGCTTTGGGTACTTTGCTTTCATTTGAAAATATCTACCAGTGGTTTCTTTCTTTAGCTTTTTTAGCTCCTTCAATTTTTTTTTTTTAAATAATTGATTATCAAGAGTTGGAACACAATTATCATATTGGATAACAGTTCGTACTCTTATAAAAATCTTTGATTTACTTTGAAATGATGACACATACAACTTAATAGTTTCCTCACAACAACAATTCTATTATCTGATTTCTAACTCAACGACAAGTCAATTCTGTGAAAACGCCGCTCCCTGATGTCGATGTACCATTATCAGACTGTGATGGACTCCTAGTGAAAGCAGGAGCCTTAGGTAAAGGAATGGTGGTAGTCTCACTTCCAAGCCAAACTATTACAGAGCTCATGGTTGGTCTTTTTGCTGCATGTTCTTGAACACACAACAAACCAATCTGGATCAACTTCGTGATCTCGTTTCTCGAATTGTCTATCAAGAAATGATCGATTATAATCTCAGGCTTTCTTTCAACCCATCTCTTCCATGCCTAAAACACAAAAAAAAAACAAAAAAAAATTATGTTCTTACTTTATCTAGAGAGGTTAAGAAGATAAAAGAATGGAGCAAAGACTTAGGTGTGAAAAAGCTTACAAAAGCTGCAATCCCTTCTCCTATGAAGCTATTGTTTCTTTCACCACTTATCATTTCTAAAAGCATAACACCGAAGCTATAAACATCCGATTTAGCTGAGATTTGCCCGTGATTTAGGTATTCGGGAGCCATATATCCACTGCGTATAAGCAACAAGTAACATGAATTGATGATTGTTTGATCCAAGAATGTATAAACGACAGTTTAAGAAAAAATAGACTATCTTTATGTGTCTAACATCAAATCTGTTGACCTTCCAACTCAAAATCAATTGGTAATAAATAAAAGAGCCAATTTTTGATATGGATCCTTTCACAATAAAGAAATCTCTAGGGTGTGAAATTAGAAAATAAGAAGTCATTTTTTAACAATAAAATTGTGAAAAAATCCAATTTTTTTTACAATTTTCTCTAAAGAAATCAACCTCTATACCATATATTATTTTAGTAAGCATCTTATCTCAGTTATAAAATTATAAACATGCCTCCTCAAGTTCTACAACTCTTTTAAGGTTATTTATCTCGAACCAATCTCAAAAAAATTATGTTTAAGTTCACTAGACTTTAATACCATGTTAAGTTTTCTGAATTTTAGCTCAAAAATAAATGGTAATAAGTGGGTTAGTTTCCTTATATATTACATTTAAAATTTAATCCCATCTTAAGTGGGATGATTCCTAACAGTATGTTCTTACCGGGTTCCAGCTATTCGTCTTGTTTCAGCTCGAGTTTCATCAGTGTTGAACAACCTCGCGGTCCCAAAGTCGGCAACTTTAGGGTTCATCTCAGCATCTAAGAGGATGTTGCTTGCCTTCAAGTCTCTATGAATAATCTTAAGCTGAGAATCTTCATGGAGATAGACAAGACCTCGAGCAATGCCTTCTATAATCTTGTACCTCACCTCCCATGTAAGAAGCGAGCGCTTGTCTTTATCTATAGATTTAAAAAAAAAAAATAGATAAAATTTTGCTAAAAATGTTTTTAAACTATCCAAATTGCAACACTCTTTCGGAGGCTCACCAAAGATAAAGTGATCAAGACTTGAGTTGGGGACAAACTCATAAACAAGAATCTCTTCATCTCCTTCACAACAAAACCCAAGAAGCTTAACAAGATTCCTATGTTGGAGTCTTGTTAAGAGTGAAACCTCATTCTTAAACTCCAAATCTCCTTGTCCTGAACCTCTTGTTAATCTCTTCACCGCTATCTCTTGCCCATTTACTAATGTCCCCTGAAACCAGGTCTCAAGATCTGTTACTTGTCCATGACCAAGATCTATCAAGAACTCATTATAAAGGAAAAATGCTATCAATACCTTATAGACCGTACCAAATCCACCTTGGCCAAGTATATTTTCAGACGAGAAGTCATTGGTTGCCATTAAAATCATACCAAGATCAAACCGTAACATAAATTGACCATCCGAATCTGAGTACTCTGCACTACCAACGAATAGCGGAGCTAAAAAACATATTATTTACAAAGGGTCAAATTACAAAAAAAAAAAAAATTTATAGGGATGTCATAAAAAGAAAAAAAAAGGTTTAATCATTGAAGCAAGAAAAAAAAATGTACACTTACCATTGGTTCCGTTGTTTAATTTTCTCCTCCGAGCATAGAATTTGATCAGAAAAATAAACACCAAAATATTTATGAAAGAAGGAACAACAATTATCGCAATAATTCCACCATAACTAATGCTTCTTCCTGCAAATTATTAATCCTTTTAAATTAGTCTGAGAACCTGATCTATATCATTTAACTATTTGTAACATTTGTTGTACCTTTCTTGTCTCTTATAGAGCTCCCATTTGGTGCCTGAGCCTGAGCCTTAGGTCGAGGAGGCGCAGGAACTCTTGTTGTATTATCAAAAGCACCATGAAAAGCATATAAATCCCACCTAAAAACACAGCTCGGCCGACTACTCTCGCCTCCTTGTCTTCCCCAATATTGTTTGTTAAAATACGACACACAATCTCCCAAACATCTCTTGCAATCTCGCGAAGTTATGTCGGGCGTGCATTGCATCAGCATGTAAACATTTGGAAACTCGGTGAACTCAGCATATACCGCGCTATAGTACTTAAGTACCGAGGAATTTTCAGCTTTTGTTGCAGCTTCGAGGGTTCGATTAACCGTTGCATCCCACTCTTGTCTGAAAAGGGCCATGTTCTTGGATGGTTCGATAGTTAGTTCACTAGGGAATAGAACAGCTGGTCCAAGCGTGAGGTTCTTGAAAGTTGAGTGGTTTGAGGAACGTACAAGACAAGAAACATTGTCTCCATCGTCATTGTCCCACTTGAACGACTCCATGCGATTTGGACAATCCGCTTGTATCTGCTGAGTCACTTTTTCGACACAACTGACACAAGCTTTTGGTTTGTAGCCTCTTATGCAGAGGACAAGAGCGTGAACTTTGTTGGGACTTTCGCCGAGTGAAGCGTTGTAGAATCCACCGTTGGTGATGACATTAGAAGCAAGAGTAGAAAAGAGATTTTTTCGATTAACGCCGTAGCTGCTGCTACCGTTGTAGAAGCTTCCGAAACAAGTAACGGCGTTAACGACGTTGAGGGTTTGAAGTAGAAGAAGAGAAGAAGCATAGAAGATCAACAAAGTTGGGCATTTTCGCATTTTTTGTTTCTTTGTCTTTTCTTGTTATTCTTAGAAATAATCTGGGAGTTCAGAGCTTTGTTATATTATAGGTGAGTTGAGATGAGAAAATCAACCAATACCCATTTTCTCACTTTTGAAGTCAACTAATGGGTATTGGTTGATTTTCAAATATGGAAAAGTGGTCACCCTAAATTTTGAAAAACAAATATATATTTGAAGTATTAATTAAATTTCAATTTCTAAAACGCATATCAAAATTTTAGCGGCAATAAATCAGAAATAAAATAAAATATAAAACATATTGGGATATATTTATGAGTTTTATCAATATATGGTAATAGATAACTCCGAAATTAAACGTCTCTCATCACATCATCTCTCATATACTTTGCATGTAATATATTCTCGTTTTTAACCCCATCCCCTGATTACCGTTTGATTCTCCTCCTGACGCCATGCATTAAATGCTTCTGAATGTAATCATGCGCTTTATTACCTACTAACCTAGGTGGCTTCAATAAACTTAGGGATTGGGTTGAAATTATTGATGAGAGAGAATTAGTTTTGTAACTATCGATACCAAATCTTCAAATATACTTTTATCCATTACCATATAAGTCATTGCCCCTTTTTATAAGTATTACTAATAGAAGGGATTTGGTCATTTCTATACTATTAAAAATAAGTAAATTTGAGTTATCGTTTCCAAACACCTCTTCACTTATCCCTAAATTCAAACAATCTATATATCTAATAAAACTAAATAGTAAAAGATTTTAATAGTATGAAAACTAACACTAATTTCAAATTGCTTAAAATCTCTCTATCCAATTTAAACCAATATATTTGAAAAATATGAATCTCTTTAGACATTTATTTGATCTTATTTATAAATTATTTTGAATTATTATATAATATTTATAATTAATAAAATTTTAGATTTTTCTACATAAGTTGTGATTCGAATTTTTAAAAACAGACATAAATTACTCAATCGATGAAGAAAACATTGTGTCAATAACATTTAAACTCCAAAAAATTAAAATCTTTATACTATTAAAAGTGAAGTAGATTTGAGTTATTATTGTTTTCAAACACCTCTTCCTTTATTTCTACATTCAAACAATCTCAATATCTAATAAAAAAATCTATATACTATTAAACTCTATAAAACATTTAAAAAGTCAATAATATTTAAACTCTACAAAAATTAAAATATTAATAATCTTTAAAATCTATAAAATATTTTAATATTAAAATCTATAAAAATTTAAAATATTAATAGTATTTAAACTCTATAAAATTTTAAAATATTAATAATATTTAAACTCTATAAAAACAAAAACAAATCTCTATATTATTAGTTGAGAAGTTTATTTAGAAAATTAATTTATGTTTTAATTATTATAAAATACAACTAAAGATATATTATTTTTTGTTTGAATTCACTAAGAATAGAAATGAGATTAAAAGTAATCTAAACCTTGATTGGATCAAAATGATCAACGGGTTGGTAAAATCTCTATACGAGTATTCCGTTCTCTTACTCAATTTTTTACCCGTTAGATTAAAATAATCAAATTCAAAATATGTAATTATATAAAAGGGATTGGTTACAAGACGGAAAGTTCTCAACGAGTACGTGACATGACTGGTATCTGTCCTAAAATGGACAAGTCAAAGAAAAATGTTATGCAATGGAACTAGATTGCGGATTACACAAATGACTGATCATATTTTAGAGAAAATAGTCATCATATGAGATAGAAATAGAGACAAAATTCTGATTTCCATGATTCTCATATCACCATCTAACGCCAAACTACTATTTAGAATATGTCGCATACAGTTTTTGGTATCTTTGGCTTTTGCGATAACTGGCAACGAGAGTCAAAGAAAATCTCTTACCAAAATAGGACTATATTTATCACATGTGTTTTCTCATTTACTGCTGAAATCATTTTTTTTACGTCTCTGAAATTATATTAAATATAATATAAACTGTAAAAAAACAAAAAAAATTATAATATTTCTTAAATGAACAATAAAAAAATATTTATAAACAGTAAAGAAACAAAAAAAACTATAAATTTATATTAAAACAATTGACCTACCGTATATCACGGATTCGAATCTAGTCATATTCATATCCCACGTACGTTTCCACATACTTCCAATCTAGAAGCATTATATTGAAATATACCGTATCAGAAGGGCAAACATTTTAAAAATTGACCACTTCATATGAGAAGTATTGAAAATTTTACCCCTATGGATACGGCTGTACTAAACTTTCTTTTTGTTTCGGTTAACAAAGTATATTGTGACGGTGGTCAATATGATCCAACTTTAATCTGAGGGACCACCTTTTTTAGAATTTATATGGGGATGGGCTCCAGCTTCCAATTACTTTTGCAGAAATGGGTTAATATTTTTTTCAAAGTCAAATCCACCACCAGCAACAAATTCTCTGAATCCAATCCAATCGATCTGTCTTATTTCAAAAGACTTCATGTTGTTAAAAATGACTTAAAAATATTAGTATTATCTTAAAGTCCGAATAAAAATAAATAAGAGATTTCACAGATAGAAAATGATTAGGATATGTTTTTTTTGGGGGAGAGGGTGCAGATTGAGGTACAACATGTTTTAGAATATTTATTTTCTTTATTAGAGTTTGTGTCGAATTTTTGAGGCATATATAAAAGAGTCTAAGAATTTGTAATTGAATCATTAGATTAATAATAAAAATCCTAGACTAAAGAATATTCGCTTAAAAGAATTTTCGTTTTTAATTCTCTTTTGTTTTTTTAAGGTTTTGATCATATCTTGCGATAATGACAATCTTTTTCTAAGTCTTGTACACTCCTCATCGAAGCAAATCCAACCGCAAATTAAGTTTAAGACTTCCCTGTATACTTTGTATTGCATGTATATTGATAGAGATAACTTTCTAGTTGCAAATCCAACCGCAAATTAAGTTTTGTCAAAAATCTATATGTAGGAGCAGAATACAAAAGCTCTTATTGGTAACAATGCATAACTGGTTAATAGCATAATTGCAGAATTAAAATCTGCATAATAAAATATCTTAGAATGAAAAGTTTGTACGATTGGATAAATTTTGCAGAATAGGAGAATGTAATCTTAAATTAAAATATGCACACATAACTATTAAACTAAAAATTTATTACATTAAAGTTTAATATATTTTTTATATTATAAATAATTATTTTTTCAGTTGTATGGCTGCAAAAAATTGGTTCACTATTTATTATATAAAAAATATAAAGTTGTAACATATACTAAAGTTATTTGAAAGATCAAGAAGTAACATAGTTTTTATTGTAAATAGTTGTATTTTTAATTTATTTTCAATATTTAATTTTCAGCATATGAAATACTTAAATATATGTTATACATATATATTTAAATAAACTATATAGCTTTGTCTAAAAAATATAAGTAAAAATTCATTATGCAAATAAGCATGATTTTAGTTGTTTATTTGCATAATGAACTTTTACTTGTATTTTTGTAGGCAAAAAGAAAATTTTGTTTTTTTGCCTAATTGTATATCATTATGAAATTTTTTGTGATTAGTAAAATAATCAGAGAATATACCACTTATTCATATGTGTTTTAGTTTTAGTTTTTTGACATTCTTTCGAAAGAAAAAAAACATAGTTTTTTTTGTCACTTTTTTGATATGTGACAAGAAAAATCATATTAAAATATCACTAATACGGAAACAAATACTCAACATTTTAATATGGGTTAATCAATTTTTTTTTTGTTTTTTCATTTCTTCAATATTTGACTTAATTTTGTCGTGCACTAAAACCACAAAAACCATGTTTATATTACTATATATTTTGATGATTTTGATTCCTTGGAGATGATATCACCAGTTATTTTAATAAAATAATAGACTATTTTAATCACAGGTTAATTTAATAGTAATGAATTATTTTAATTTTGCTTAATAATATCAATAATAATATAATGTGCTATTTCAAATGTATTTGTAAAATATAATAAAAAAAGTCTATAAAGTTCGAATGATTGATTTTTGTAATCACGAATTATTTTCTTATAATTTATAACAATCATAACAATAATATTTTATAAGTTATACTTCAATGTTTTAAAGTTAAATACATTAATCAACTACCACTACTTACCCAAATTTAAATACATACATTTCTAACATGATCACACCAAATTACACAAAAGAAATTTATAACTAGATCATTAATTAAAAAACAGATTTTACTATTCAAATTATAAATTAATTAAAAACTAATTTTACTATTCAAATGAATCTGATTTAGTTACATAAAAGTATATTTTAAAAAAAAAACATCAGCATGTAACACATCTCTTATTGAATTACATACATTAATCATTTTTTTTTTAACTTCATTCAACCCCTACTATACGCATCTCTAATTGAATTAAAACATATAATTCAACTATGTGTGCAGATCACACCCCATATGTATCATCACTAGATGAAAAAAAGATAATTCCGCAAACAAAACTCAAACTAATTAAACCAAAACATAATGAAAATAATCAATCTAATGGATTCATGTTATGGTTCTGAAAAAAAGAAGATATTGTCCCTTAGTTGGTTTGTCGGATTTAGTAGCTTGTGGCTCAAAAGTTATTTTGTAGCAATACAATAAATTCTATCTCGCCCGCCATTGCCCCCTTAGTTGGTCTTTCGGGTTTGATAATGTGTGGCCCAACATTCGCAATTCGTTAGCCTTGGATAGTTGAATCAATGCCATCGCCTAATTTCATTATTCAGCGGTAGGGTATTGGGTATAACATGTTTTGTTGTATGCGTTTAATAACAACAAACTATGGGTATATGGGTAAAAAAAACCTTTAAATCAGAAAAGATTTGAGTTCTGTTGTCCAGAGACTGCAAGTGGTGGAACACGAGTAATCAATTAGTTACAGATTTGGATTCTGAGGACTAATAGATTACTTTCCGTGTACCGTGTACACGAGTTAGGACTATGTTCCGTGTACCGTGCGTTCCTATGTTTAAACAGAACTAAACAATGACAGTCTTTTATATCAGGCATTAACCACCAAACCAAACCCCGTTCATGTATTTAACAACCCAGCATTTCCATTTAAGCGACGACTCAAAGATAAAAACTACATAGACACAGTCCCACCAAAATGAGGGAAAAGAAATGAAATATACTTCATACTAGTTTCTAGTGCTCACAAATACACTTTTTTCAACCAGTTTTACTCGTGCTAGCTCCCCCAGCTGCAGTGTTAACTTGTTTCGCGAGATAGGCTTCGTAGATTTCAACGATAAGACGAGGATCTTTTTCCACAAGCTCCAAGTATTCCTCTCGTTTAGTAAGTTTATCCATATTATTTGTGATCTGCGACAATGCAGCATCAAGCACAAGTTTTGCGTTGTGCTGGTGAGCAAAGGCATATGTCATGAGAGAGTTGTCCCAACTAAGTTTAGTTACCAAAAACTTCTCACAGTAACTTTTGAGATGTTTCACTTGGTATTTCTCTGACATGATCAAAAGATCACATGCCATTTGCTCATCAAGACTTGCTTCAGCTGTGTAGAGATAACATACGAAAGTTCGAAGCGTGTCATAAGATACGTCGCTTATCTTGATGGTGCCACTACGACTCTCTTCCATCTCGTTCTCAAGCATTGCTTTAAAAACTGGAGAACGACTCACCTGGCAACAATTATTACATTGTTAAGTCCAGTCCACTAAACGGTGTTTTGCAAAATCTTCATAGCTCTCACTAAACATAAATGTAAAAACCCATTACACAATCAAATCCAAAAGGGCATGACATGTGGAAGACATAAAGCCAATCAAGAAGATATTTACATAATCAACACAGACCATTATTAAAAGCATAAAAAGAAAAAAATTGTTCTTCTTAAAACATAGTTCTTGCATGAGGTCTGAATATAATACCATATGATTGCAACTTCTATTCCATCCTAAAATCCTAAATTCATTCCACTAAAAGATTTTGTTGCCAACCCTTCACAGCTCTCAACCTATATATGATACATATAAACATGACAAACCACCACACAATCAAAGCCAAAAGGAACACACAGACCAAGATTCCAAGCTTTTCAGCAAAAGGGCATGAAATGTGGAAGAAATAAAACAAATCAAGAAGACATAGAAGAAGATATTTAAACATTTTTAGTGAGGGACATCAAAAAG
Organism: Cardamine occulta; assembly: GCA_028015245.1. Lineage (NCBI taxonomy): Eukaryota > Viridiplantae > Streptophyta > Magnoliopsida > Brassicales > Brassicaceae > Cardamine > Cardamine occulta. The sequence goes on from CM051390.1 coordinate 7,684,676, forward strand.
CACAAGTGAATCATATAGTCATGATCAAGCATTAGGACTAAATGATTCCAACTTGTATATATTCATCCTAAAATACATCGTTAGCAGATTTGAATTGATTCATATCTGAAACTTCAAACAGATAAATCAATCATTAAACCTAATTACTCAAATTTTGGAATTGAGAAGAGAAATTTTAGTTGAGAACGAACCAGAACGGCTTTATGAGCAGGCATAGGAGGAGCACCGGCGGCGTCTTGAGAGGCTATGAGAACAACGTCAGTGAAGGATCTTGAGCTTCCATGATCAAGACAAGACGGGAAACGAAGAAAGATAACTTTAGCTTTGAGGTCTTCGATCTCGCGTTTGAGCTCTTCTTCAGTTTCGCCGGCTTCTACGTAGCATTCTTTGCAAGTGCCAGCATCGCGATAGAGGTACTCTTCCCGACACGAGATGCACCGCATCGTTGTGTCGTTGTCGGAATCGGAACCGGATCCGGTTTCGCTGCCGGAGCTGATGTTGCATCGGTGGTGCTGGTGTCTCCTCATCTGCCGTCCGACGATTTTTTTTTTATTTTTTTTTTGAGTAAAACAAATAATAAGAACCACTTCCTCGTTTGACAGAAAAAAAGAACCGCTTCCTCTTCAATGATGAAAATCCAAATTAACTTGTTTTAAAAAAAAAAATCCAATTAATATTAGGTGATTTACTTTACAGTTTTCTTTTCTAACTAACAAAAAAGTACAATTCACATAAATAATTATCAATATATATATTTTTTTGAAATAAATGTTAAATTATATTATAAAAAAACCGTTTTTACATTGAATCGAGTAGCAAACCATCATTCTACCCTTTTGTCATATCGCATGTCTTCCATGTCTTGAATTGATGACAGTCTGTTATGGATGATTTTGTCAATGAATCTTGCAAGCTGAGAAGGTTGGGTGGAAGGTTCATCGTGTCTCCTACCATTCATTTCTCGCCATATGGTGTGAATAGTTATTTGAAACACATATCTCAACAAAAAAGCAGGATCTTATCTTGTGATTCATCAACTAGGAGAGCAACAATACCATCTCAATGTGTCATATACTTAGAGCTTAGAAGGTTGTGAGTAAGAATTTTCCATACCTCTCCCAAATATGGACATGTGAAGTAGAGATGGTTATGTGTCTCTGATGAGGAAATCTGAACCACGATAAACCTTGGCGAGGAGACGATGCACACAGATGAAAATTTCATAGCCAATGACAAGGAAGAGATGATTGATGATGCTTCAATTGTCTATGAGAAAGCTTATGGAACTACTACCACTTCAGAGAGGGACTGTACTGTGCGTATGACAGGCTTAGATCCTGATTCTATTGGCGACAGCGGGACCTTTCTTGTTGTTGGGACAGTTGCTTCCGAGGAATCTCCATCAACATGTACCACAAGTCAAACCACTCAAGAAAAGGAGTTCTGCTTGAATATTCACTCAGAAACTACCTATTTAAAAGATTTTGATCGAGCCAAATTACCAAAAGAACCAGCCAATCGGAAAGAGTCCAATTTGAAGCAATTTAGTCGGTTTACTTTAAGTGAACCAACAAATCCAGATAGAAGCAGCTCCAGCCACGCCTTGATGTTTTCCAACACTCATTTGGAGACTACATGCTGTTTTAGGATGCCCAAGACTGCAAGCAAGCCAGTCCCACGAATTTGTCCAAGAAGATCACACTTACCTTACACGGACTTACCATATGTGGACCAAGGAGCATTCAAACCACAACGGCTCTTTTCTGATCCTCTTAGCCACGAATCAAGGCACATTCAAGACCTCCAAACCTTGCCAAGACACTCCAGCTTCGGCCCCAAGCTGTCAAGACTCAAGCCATTTCACAACTTACCTTATTTGGCCCGATTGCTTCATAAATTCACCAACGGCCATATACATTTAATTTGCACGATTTTTTCTGTTTTCTAGTCTTAGAATATTGTAAGAGAGATCTATAAAAGCTCAGCTCGACCCCCTTTGTAAAACACCCTTAATCGAATTTTCAAAGTTAATAAGAAAACTGTTTTTCTTCTCTTCCACAAAGTTGTGAATTCTTTGTGTTTATTTTCATTAGTTCTTATTTGAGTGATTCATTTAAGTTCTTTTGAGTCTGCAACTTAAGTTATTGAGTGATTCATTAGCTTGTGTTGTTCATCGATTGAGTGAGTCAATCATTTCACCCCATCTCGACTTCTATTTCATCTTCCGCTTCGCATAGGCTTAGAATCCTTTGATTATTAAGTGGTCTAAGCTCGGTGTGATTCCGTGCCTGCATCATCTGGTATCAGAGCTTCAAAAGCTCCTACCCATCAGGTTGTATTCATCCAACCTCTATCCCTTTTAATTTTCTGTTTTGTTGTTTCAATTTTCATTAAAAATCGAAAACATATAAAAATTGTTTTTCTTTCTTTTGTTCTTGCTAGTTCTCTTCAGTATCTTTCATAAAAACTAAAAGAAAAATTTATTTGCTTCAGTTTGTTATTTGTTTCGATTTCATAAATAAAAACCCCATAAAAAGTTTCTGATTTCACAGTTTAAGTTTTTTTGTCAATTTTGTTATGTCAATTTTATAAAATCCATAAAAACTCAAAAAAATTATTTCGTCTTTTGTTCTGCTTTTCTTAGAGTCTTGAAAACCCAAAAAAAAATTATCCCAGAATTTAGAAGTCCGTTTGGTAATTGTTTGAGAATTAAATCTTGACATATCAAAAACCGCTTCTGGATTTTGATCTGTTTTGTTTGAGTCTTATAAAATCATAAAATTTCCAAAAAAAATATATTTTATTTTTGATATCGTTAATTAAACTCTTAAGAAGATTTAGCAAGTGGAATTTCAAAATTTGGAGTCTATTTGATATTTCTTCGAAGTTGTTTTCCAAACTGTGTCTAATTGGCTTAAATTGTCTAAATCGGTTCTTTTAGTTGCTAGAGCTTTGATATTGTGTTGAATCTTTTGCAGGAACCATCTGCCATGGACTATGAATCTGATGTAGAGGATGAAAGAAGTGAGTTTAACACCTCAGAGATCGATAGGGGTGAAGAACTGGACCCCTCATGGAGTGGAGACGTAGGATACGACCCCAACTCGTGGGAAAGAGGTGCTGATTCTGAGTTTGTTACTGGAGAAGGCTATGAACGTAATGAAGAACACTGGGATGATGAGACAGAGTCAGAAAATGCGTCCTATGAAGAAGAAGACCTTGGAGTCACTAGCTCTCAAATCTGTTTAGAAGAAGAAGCTGATTATGAAGCACCGCCGTGGCTTGGAGTTACAAACATTAGCCACGAGGGTGAGTCAGATGAAGAGTCAGAACCGTACTCATATCAGGACAATCACCAACAATGGTGCCAAGGAGAAGATGAATCCCAGAGCAAAGATGCTGATTCATGAACCAACTTTAAAGAAGAATCAAGTCCTGCTGAAGATGAATCATGCCATGATGAATGAGAAAACTATGAAGATACTGGTTCAGAATGTGAAGAAGATGAAAAACCATGGTGTGAGATACCATATTCATATCATGAGGAAGAACACCAAGAAGAAATTCACTCTCAATGCTCCCAAGAAACTGCTGAAGAGAAAGAAGTCGAAAGTGAGGCTAGAAGAGATGATGAAGTAGATGAACCACACTACATTAACTTTTCTGGAAGCGGGCAAGGAACATCAGCTTACCTACAATGGGAACAAGACATAGAGCATTGGTTCCTATGCAATCAAATCCCCGAGGATGAGAAGGCAGATATTGCGGAGGAAACTCTAACTGAGGATGCCTTTGCTTATTGGGATTTAGAGACATATGAGAAATTAGGTTGGAGAGCATCAGACGCCACTTGGGAAGAGATGAAACAGATCATGAGAGATGGGTTTGTCAGAAGTGCTAAAAGGAAAAACCAATGCTATGCCGAGATTGAAACCTATTCCAAACCAAGAAGAATGGTTCTAGCCCCAACACCAAGGTCTAAGGTGACAACACCAAAGGACGCTAGCAGCCCTGAGCCAAGGAAAACGCCTCCGCCTGCACTTAAGGATAAAACTGATTCCCATACAACAACTCAAGCAAAGGAGGAGAAGCAGAAATTAATCCCAAAAGACGTGGTTTACAACCAGAATCTGAGTTCAATGCTTAAACCACACGGTGAACCAAAGCAATGTAAGTCTCCTAAGCTATCAAAATCAAAAGAGATAATCTGTTATAGATGCCATCAAGGAGGACACTTTGCGGCTAATTGCCCCACTAGACAGCTAGAAAAATCTGCATCCACAATGTCAAAACTGGATATGAGTCCTATTCAAACGAGTTTTGACAATTCCTGTTCTAGCATAATACTCTTGTCTATACCAAAGGTTGACAACACAACTTCTAGTAAGTGAAATTTACGAGTTGATTAATTATTGTCAAACTCTCATATTTACTCGTAGTCTCAAGCCTGATAGTTTAAGTTCTTATGTCCCGAGTGAGATCACCTACTTACTGATTTTAGAAAAATATGATAACAATTCTATTGCTCTACATAGATTTATGAAACAAAACATTTGTTTAATTACACAATTAAAACATGAGCAAGGATTTTATCAAACTGAGACTTTCCTACCTTCTTATAATTACTCCATGACTGTATTAATGCATTTGATTTTTGTCAAAAGAGTTAGGATGATTGCAGGAACCAAGGAGGAGCCACCAGATTCTAAACCACCTATTGGACGAGCTCAACACCATGAAGGAGTCCCATTTTGTCCAGCCAAGGTGAAACCACCAGATTCTAAACAACCTATTGGACGAGCTCAAAACCATGAAGAAGTCTAATTTTTCCAGCTCAAAGATGAACCACCAGATGCACCACACATCTACAAACCATCACCATACCGAGGTAAGACTCTAGAATCCCAAAGACGAATAAAAGCTAACTTGCTTTCTCTTAGTGCAGATTGTATAATTTTGAGGTCGAAATCTTTTCAAGGGGGAGGGTATGATGAGGACATCCGAACCAAGGTAAACCTTGGCGAGGAGATGATGCACACGGATAAAAATTTCATAGCCAATGACAAGGAAGAGATGATTGATGATGCTTCAATTTTCTATGAGAAAGCTTATGGAACTACTACCACTTCAGAGCGGGATTATACTGTGCGTACGACAGGCTTAGATCTTGATCCTATTGGCGACAGCGGGACCTTTCTTGTTGTTGGGACAGTTGCTCCCGAGGAATCTCCATGAACATGTACCACAAGTCAAACCACTCAAGAACAGGAGCTCTGCTTGAATATTCACTCAGAAACCACCTATTTAAAAGACTTGGATCGAGCCAAATTGCCAAAAGAACCAGCCAATTGGAAGGAGTCTAATTTAAAGCAATTTAGTCGGTTTACTTTAAGTGAACCAACAAATCCGGATAGAAGCAGCTCCAGCCACGCCTTGATGTTTTCCAACACTCATTTGGAGACTACATGCTATTTTAGGATGCCTAAGACTGCAAGTAAGCCAGTCCCACGAATTTGTCCAAGAAGATCATACTTACCTTACACGGACTTACCATATGTGGACCAAGGAGCATTCAAACCACAACGGCTCTTTTCTGATCCTCTTAGCCACGAATCAAGGCACATTCAAGACCTCCAAACCGTGCCAAGACACTCCAGCTTCGGCCCCTATCTGTCAAGACTCAAGCCATCTCACAACTTACCTTATTTAGCCCGATTGCTTCATAAATTCACCAACGGCCATATACATTTAATTTGCATGATTTCTTTCTGTTTTCTAGTCCTTAGAATGTTGTAAGAGAGCTCTATAAAAGCTCAGCTCGACCTCCTTTGTAAAACACCCTTAATCGAATTTTCAAAGTTAATAAGAAAACTGTTTTTCTTCTCTTCCACAAAGTTGTGAATTCTTTGTGTTTATTTTCATTAGTTCTTATTTGAGTGATTCATTTAAGTTCTTTTGAGTCTACAACTTAAGTTATTGAGTAATTCATTAGCTTGTGTTGTTCATCGATTGAGTGAGTCAATCATTTCACCCCATCTCGACTTCTATTTCATCTTCCGCTTCGCATAGGCTTAGAATCCTTTGATTATCAAGTGGTCTAAACTCAGTGTGATTCCGTGCCTGCATCAGTCTCTATAGGATCCAGACAAAAACTGCAGTTCACCAAGGCCCGTGTGTTCCAACTCAAAGTTTTGTCTCCCATTGAGATTCTATTATAAATTGCAAGCCACATTATGAAAGAGGATTTAGGCATTGCGTACGAGAACGAAATACCTTTATACCATTCTCTTGTGGTATGCGCTGATCTAGTTTGTTTCCATGTTGATTTTGCGTTGAACTTGCACTTGAATTTATCCCTTTTGAACTTCGATAAAACCACATCACGTTTTCTAACATTTTCCCTTTTTGGCGTTGGAGTTCTATCGCCTCTTCAATACTATTTAGCGACTATGTTATGTGATTTCTCCTTCGATGTGTAAGTAGAGCATTTTCAACTATTGAATGTAGCTGTATTCCCAAGTCTATACAGCCACGAGTTCATGTAATGTCGATTAGTCGACCCAATGGTGTCCATTGGTCAAACCAGAACGATGTTGAGCGCCCATTGGAGACTTCCACTTTACACAAAGATGCTGTGAGGTCTCTATATTTAAATAACTTCCGCCATGTCCATGAACCAAGAGATAAAGTTTCTTTAACCGAACAGAAATAACCCTTCCATATAAGATATTTTCGAACCCATTTCACCGATAAGGATGAGTTTCCTGATAGTATATGTGGATGCTGAATTCCACACCCAATAATATATTAATTTTTTAAAGAAATAAAATAGAATTTGCTTAAGATAATGATGTAAAATAGAAAATAGATTTGCTAAAGGAAAAGTATAAAATTATCTATATTGATTTTGAGTAGCAAAAAGATTGACCTCCATACATGACCATGGGGTCTATATTTATACATGAATTAAAGATTAAATGCTAGAAGTAATTACTAATAAATTATATAATTCTCTTTTAATCCGTTGGTTTTGATATGGTCTTTAATGTTGTAACATCTCGCACTTTGAATGATTTCCTCCTTCAGCTCGCAGATTCACTTCGCTTTGCGGACACTCCTTGCTTCGCTTGCTCCTTGCTTCACTTGCTCCTTCCTTCTACGAGGCTTCTTGCTTGGAAGAACCTTGCGAGTTCCCCATTTTTAGCTTGAACCGAAAAAGAAGCTGTAGTGACACAAAATCTTAGCCAATGAATGAATTTCTCAGGGATACCAAACGCCTTTAATCTAGATACTAGAAAGGGCTAGTGAACTGAGTCGAAAGCCTTTGAAATATCTATCTTTACCGCACAACGAGCCAAGATCGTATCCTTATGATAATGTTTAACCAATTCTGAGGCAAGAATGACATTTTCCATGAGGAGTCTATCCTTAACAAAAGCTTACTGGTTTGGAGAAATAAATTTTGGTTATTTCAAAAATTTTAGCCAATCGGTTGAAACAGCTCTTACCAAATAACATTGCTGCAAGAAATAGGACGATAGTCTTTCATCTCATGCGCTTCCGTCTTCTTAGAAATAAGAGCCAATATGGTAGAATTAAGTCCCTTTCGTAGAAACTCCTAATCAAAAAAAGATTTGATGGCTACAACGAAATCCTTTCCAACAATCTCCCAAGTGGATTTGAAAAATGCACATGTATAACCGTCTGGATCTGGTGATTAGTTTCCTGGCATAGAAAATAAGACTTGTTTCACCTCTTCTTCGGCCACTTCTTTAGTTAACATGGCCCTGTCTCTTCGACACACTGAAACCCCAACAGCTCATGTAGTTCTTCCTCAGATATTTCCTCATAATTTGGCATAGAGAATGGCAGGAAATTATGGAAAATTGTTTTCGCTTCCACTTTAATATCATCCTGACTATTAGCTACAGTCCCATCAGCTCTCTTGATTTCTCGTATCAAGTTTCACACTTGTCTTTTATTTACTGATTGATGAAATAACGGTTATTTCCATCACCCACTTGTAACCAATGAACCTTTGATTTTTGACACATGAATTTTTCTTCTATTTCTGCCAAATGCTTCTACTATTTATAAGCCCTAGTCTCCATCTCCATCAATTGCTGGTTCGGATTCAGCAAAGTATGTGCTTGTGAGTCACATAGTGCTTCATATGCCTTCAATGTGCCGTTAGATCACATAGTTTCTCTTTACCTATCTCTCTGATTTTTGGTTTAAGAGCTTTTAGTTTTTTTTTGATAGCCTAAATAGATCAGATGTTGAGTTAAATACCTCCTTAAAAATATTAATATTAGGAACTTAAGGTATTTAAATTTCGTTTGACAAAAAAAGAGTATTTTAAATACAAAAATAAAACTAAAATTACGAAAATTGAATTACTATAAATTATACATTTGAAACATAAAAGTGAAACCTAATTGACAGAAAAAAAAATCAGATTGAAGTCACAAATTTGTTTTAAGTCAATTATTTCAATTTTGATTAATCAATTATAGAAGTAAGATACACAATATTAATGCATAACCTTATTCTTTATGATGCATGAGAAGTCAGTCTTTTGATCGTCGCTAGGAGTTGCCTAGAATCTACTTAATTGACATTAAACTACTTAAAAAAAAATTATACCTTTTATTCAACAAAAGCAATGTTCGTTGTCAATTATTACGCTATGTACTTTATACGGCACACATAAGCTTATTAGATATAAACACATTACACGAATACCGAATATAAGCAATTGAAAATAGTACCATTGTTGGCATAAGAGGATACAAAAGTGTCTAAGTTGCTGTTTTTAAGACCTTTTGTTCAATTCTCAAAAAACTTTATTATGTATTATAAAAAGAACAACACTCGTGTTGCCATGATTGTTAAATTAAGATAATCTTATTAAGCTCTCTTACATCCTTCAAAAGACACTAACATTAGTGTAAAATTAAACATACAGTATACAAAGTGGTCTCTCTTGTCGGCCAATTGATATAATCTTTTCTGAACCAAACACCTAAGCAGCATTGTCTATCTTCTCTTATATTACAATCATGTCTCTCTCTTTCTCTATTGCTCTCTCATTAATCATTCTTGATCATTTTTACTCACATTCTCACGTTCTTAAGATGACATCGTTTGTTTGGTGTAGAAAAATGTACATGTTCTTGGCTCTTTTCTCACTTCTTTTACTTGTGTCAGAAGCTTCAAGATTCCCTCAAGTCCATTGGGAACAAATGCTCCCAAAGAAGCTTCCAATACCTTTCTCTGCTCCTTCCAAAGGCACCAATTCTATTAGCAAATCCTCTTCTACTTTTTCCCTAAATACAAATTCCGAGCGAAGCTCCTATACATCTGGTGGAAAAGTTTAACTTATACTTTTGGGATATCATTCCCTTTACTGACTTATAAAGAGGAGCGGAAACATGAAGAGCAAAGTATCGGAATATGCTCCTTTTGCTTAATCAAATTAGCTCCATTGGAGATTGTTGTCAAGAAGAAAACGTGGGAAAAAGAAGTCTAATCATCTACATAATCTTCTTTCAGATTTTGTTAATTTCATAGTGGATACCGTAGAAGCATAGAAGTAGATATGTCAATCTATGTATGTATATCATCTTCATTGTTCTGAATATGTTATCTCTTGTAATTGATATATAGAATTAAAAAAAAACTAAAAGAGTAGTCCAATTTTAACTATCTTTGTTATTTAACATAAACAAAAATAGTATACAGTAGGTATGATGATCCCATCCGTCTTCAAAGTAAATCTTCCTACTGTGTGGCAATTATTATGTTGGGCTTCTGCAACCCTAAATCAACTCCCTCATTAGTATGATATTGTCCCCTTTGGGCCCAAATGGCAAATCTCTCACAAATTTGTTTTTGGTCTCCTTGTCAAAAGGTCTTATACTAATTGGTGATTTACTTGATTTCTATATTAGATCATTATTTTTCTAATCTTCCGATGTGGGACATTGGTTTGTCTCCCAACAATGCTCCCCTCAAATCATGGACCACGAACCGTAGCCTCCCCTCCAGCGAAACCTTTGGCAATTAGGTACCGGCACCCCTTTATTCGCAAAGTTCTCTTGAGACACTCTTCTTATCGTGTCACATTGAGGGCTTCTTCCACATCGAACATACCAATTGTTGGGCTTCTGCAAGTCCAAATCAACTCCCTCATTAGTATGATATTGTCCGCTTTGGGTCCAAGTGGCAAAGCCTTCACGGATTTATTTTTGGGCTCTTTTCTAAAAGACTTTATATTAATTGGTGATTGATTTGATTTATATATAAGATCATTATTTTCTAATCTTCCGATGTGGGACATTGGTTTGTCTTCCAACATATTATATATGTGATGTGACACAAAAGAAACTCAATAAGAATAATGAAACCAAATCGTAGGTTTCTTAATTGAAGACTTAGATTAAGATTCATTCATCTACATGTTGTGATAAGCGGATAAAATGATAAATACCTTAAAAAAGCATGAAGCAAAATGATTAATTGAAGGTTTTATTGAGCTTTGAATTTGATTTAAAGGATCTTGGAACAAGTAAGAAAATTATGGGTTTATGGAGATTCAGATAAACACTTTGAGAGATTTCTTGAATTATCAAAGCTCAAATACTTGATTCCCTTAGGAGTCCATTCAAATGTTAGACTAAAAGCAGCAACTGACAATTGAAAGAAAGAATATGAACACTATGTGAAGTCAATTACTCTTTTTTTTCTCTTTTCGATAAACTGTTAGAGTTCTAAATTTTTGACTTGTAGTCTCCTTCAATGTGCGGGACCAGCCATTGATAATACTAAGTTTAAGGTGTAAATCATCCCTTCCAAGTGGAGTTGAACTAGTGACTTTTAAAACTATTTCTCAAGTCTCAAGACCACTAGACCACCATCAACTTGGTAAAATCAATTACTTATTCTAACATATAGTATAGTCTGGAGCATAATATTTTCCATGATTGGAACTCAAATAGATTTGGCATATCATGTAGGTGTGTCACTACAAGAAGAAGTATATCTCATTATGACAGTAAAAGCTATGGTAAATTCGTCAGAAATGAAGATCAGTCAAAATTTTGTTCGAAAGATACAGAAAAACAGATTAGTGAAAATTTTTAGAAATTCTTGTTGAAAGTTTCGTATACAGAAAAACACACTTCCTATTAAGTTCGACGAATTTCTTACGTATTTTATATAAAAAATCAAAATTATTAATTAAGAATTAAGATTACAACTAATAATTATTTAAAATTTAAAATAGTTCTAAAAGTTCAAAATAATATTAAGCACCAAAATAAATATAAACAATCTTAATACTTAATAATTTGGGATAAAGTATGAATATCTTAAATAAATCACTAAAATCTCATGCCCAACCCAAAATTTTACTTTGGTCTTCTATATCATTCTTAACCATTAAACATATATTTGTTTTCTCGGATATTTTCCATAGTCTCCTTTTTCTGGTTTCTATTATCGGTTCAAGTCCACAGTCCTACCTCATGTAAACCTGGATAAACCCTTTTAGGCCTAAACACCTTTATTCCTCTCAGCAAGAATTGAACTAGGTCCTGGACTTCTATTAAGCATACTGACCTAACATAACTTCGTAATTTCAAAACAAAAAAAACTTCGTAATTTCAAAAAAAAAAAAACTTCGTAATTTCAAAAAAAAAAAAAAACTTCGTAATTTCAACCCTGACTGATTCTACAATATTGGTTAACGATAGACAAGTCCTACCCCTAAATAGGCATGGCCAAAACCTAACCATAACCATATTTCGGACTGTGACCGGACCGTAACCATATAAAATGGTTAAAAACCGTAATTGTTAACCGTAAAAATATATTAGTTATGGTTAACTACATGGTTAATCTTAAAATTCTAACCGTAACCGTTTTGAAAGTAGAAAAACTGCACATAATTAATCATAACCGTAATTTTTTTTGTAAACTAAAAACACTACTAATATTAATATTTATTTTAATCATCAAATAATTGAATCGCATTTAACCGTATATAACCGTAATCATGAATAACCGTAACCATTTTAACCGTAACCGGTTGAATGGTAACCGTTTTAACCATATATTAAATGGTTAATGTTAGAGTTAAAGAAAAATTATAATCATAATCGGTGGTTAATAAATTATAATCTTAATAACCGTAACCGTGGTCATGCCTACCCATGAATACGTCATTACAACCATAACCCATTCTACCATAAAAAAAAACAGGAAAAATTCGCATGTCTAAAAATTCAGGTCACCTCCGAAGAGATTTCTAAATCAAGAACCTCTAAGCTTTATTAAGATAGATAACTTAGAAATTGAAATAGCTCATTAAGGAGCTTTATTTAGATGCAATAAGAAAGGAAAACGAAAGCTTAACTTAGAGAAACCAAGATCAAATGAAGTTTAGATTTATATTACGAAAATGGGAAGAAATAGAGGTTGCTATGGCAACCCTAGATTCCTTTCATTGATGTTCATTACATTGATATATATATGAGCTACTTGACTAGTTGGGCCTTTATGTGGTATGCTTCAATAGCCTCATTGGCACCCAACCTTTTTCACATCCTCAATGGTATCATGATTTCAAAGTTTACCAGCAGAAAGTAACAAAGTGTCCTTTGTTTTATTTTTCTTAATTCGATGGACTCTCACAGTTCATCCATGGACACTTCTGCTAATTCTAATGTGTCCCGGTTAGTCTGAATGAATCTATAAATGTCATCCTTTGATATGTCTCCTTGGTATTGAATTATTAACCCCGTCGCAGATTTGAAGTAGAGTGTTGGGTAATCTTTCACTTCAAATTTGGCCACTGGATAATTGTTTAATGCTGCATCCTGTGGTATTTTTTTTATCAATAAAAGAGCTCAGGTTTCGCACTCGTCGTCAGATAAAATCCCTTATGGGTTAGTTTCATATAAATGTAAATCAATTATAGATTAGAATCATACGAGTTTAGCAATGACAACATTTGTGTCTGTCTGGAGCGAGAGGGCGATTTCCTCCAAGATTGGAGCTAGCTTCTTGCATTGTCCACACCAAGGCGTATAGAACTCAATCAGGACTGCATAAGAAACAACAACTCACTACAGCATATTCATGTTCCCTCAAATCCAAATCCGTGCTCCATTTGGAACTAAAATATGGTCAATACTACCTATCTACTAAATATTAAAAGGTAATTTTGTCTTGTTTTGAATAAAACCTTTAGTTTGTGTTTAACTACATGACATGTCATTAGAAAACCTAATAAAAATAATTTTTAATAAAATTAGGTAAGGTATTTTTGGAAAACAACTTTACATACTATATAAACCCCTACAATTCATGTTGCAAACCAACCATTTAATTCAACTAAATCAGTTTCCAAAAGTCAAAATTTTTTTATCTTAAAACCAAGTTTTCTTAAAATCTATTTTATTAATTAATTAATTACTTAACGATTTTAAGAAAACAAATACTCACAAAAGTTTTTTAAAATAACGGCATTTAAAGAAAAATAACTAAAATATAATTTTTACAAAAAAGAGTATTTTGATGAATAACTAAAATTAACATTTATCTATAAAATTTTGAATTTTGAAAAACTTAATCTATAGTAACATTTAAAATATAATATCTAATTTGTTATATTTTTATTTTATCATCTCCACGGACAGCGAAAAATATCTAGTATAACGGGCGATAGAGTATTGACTATTGAGTAACATAGCTCACCATTCTTTGGCAAGTTGAGAACCATGTCTTCAAAGTTATTACCAACAACTATTTTCACAGCCTCATTGTTTTCCTTAGGGATAGGTTCAGATTTCCTAAATGCTGAAACTTTTCCATCCTGTAGTAGTTTTATTCTTTCACAACTAAAAGAAAGATCTACATAGAAAACTCATGAAATGCTCACGGTATTAGGCTAAAGAATTATCACCTTGAAATCTTTCACCCACAATGCAAGCTGATCAGGCTCCAGATTAGGTTTCATTACCTTGTCTCCATTATTTTGAATAATGATAAGTGGTACTTGGTCACTTCTCAGTCCAAAATACTGGCCTCATTCAAAATATTTCGATGTCAGATAACTTTAAAAGATGGCTAAGAAGTAACAAGATGTAGATTTTAGACAAGTGAAACAGTGACCTGAAGTGCCCCTTGAGTGTTCTCAGCATCTCCTAGTAAGAAGTTAATTCCATCTCCCCTATATTGCTCAGCCACTTCTCGACACTTGGACTTGAATGTATCGGCTAATTTTGCACTGAAGTTCAAGAAAAGCATTGCCTGCAATTTCTAAAATCCTCTATGAGCCACTATATATCATATCCTGTAAATGCACTTCGAATTAACACATTAGTCATATATGTTTTGGAAAAAAATCAATTGAAAATTTTGTTCATTGAATTAAAAAATTTATATCCCCCGCCTAAAAATATTTTTATATCCGATCTATTAAGATTTTAACCAAACATAATATAAAAAGTTAGCTTATGAGTGAGGGACCAACTAACGCCTCAAAATTTTCACAAGTAATTTTCTAAACATTGCAAAAATAGTTAAAGAAAATGTTGAAACTTCATAATACATAAAGTCAGGAATATCGTATTTCATTAAACATAAGCAAATAAAACATAGAAAATTTACTAAATCTACCAACGAATTAAATCACCATCACCATGTGACTTTATTAGGTGATTGTCCCACTCCTTACCAATGTGGGACATTTAACAATACCATAAGGTGGGAAATGAATGCATAATTTTGTAGGATAATTAAGAGATAACAATAAGATAAGTGTAGTTTAGCCGTCAAGTACATCTAAGAAAAAAATTTGAGAATCATTTAAGATAAACCTTGTACTCAAACTGGATCCATTATTTAGTTCATTTCAGACTTATGTCCACGTTATTGAGATTTTACATGTATCTCACCAAATGACTCCGCAGGACTCATAATAGCAACATAAGGTACGTTATATTGCCTTTGAGTTTGCGGAGTTGAAGAATTTTTTGACATATGGATAGTTATTTGGGTCTTTGTCATAGATAGTGACAATTGGAATGCTAGCTTCTTCTATAAACTTCTCCATGGCATCAACTTTAAAGTCCTGAAAGTGTAGCATTTTATTAATGTCAAGAACAATAAAAGTTAGCAGATAACATAATGAACTCTCCCACATTACCTTGAAGTCAACAAAGAGTTCATCAAATGGTTTGAATAGCCTAACCAATGGCCGAGTGTCATAAGACTTCCCATGCGGAAGATGTTTGACATCCAATGTATGACCAAATTCATAGTCTAAACGTAATTTATCAGCAAGTGCCATGAAGTTTTCAAACTCCTCACCAGCAAATTCATGGAACACTCCAACCTACAAAGCCACAAGTGAGTTGGTGAAGCTTTTGAGAAAATTGTTAAACATGAGTAGAGGAAACAAAGCCTTACAACAACGATTTTCTTATTGTATATGAGGCCAGAAGCATGTACTGCTGATGTAATCTCTATAGTGAAAGACTTTGAATTTCTCAAAGTCGATTTGGATCGGACAACACAAAACAGAATGCACTGTTTTTGTTAATCACTCTTCTTCTCTTGTTTCTTACGTAACACTCTTATTGTATTGTTTATGAGAAAGTCACGCACTTAATGGAAACACAACATACTTTATTGATTCAAGACAGGTGTTTAAATACAAAGTGAAGAGGTGTCATGAACCGACACAACTTTTACAAGATTACAACACAACCGCTTGATACGTAAACTGCTCCTAATATATTTCATAATGTTTTATAACATATATATATATATAATCTAATATATAATGAAACTTAATTATAACCAACACCCCTTCTTAATTAAGTTTCTTTTTTACTCCCAACTCCCAACTTCATCCGCAAGTCTTCAAATCTTGTAGTGTTCAACGGCTTAGTTTGTATGTCAGCAATCTGTAACTCTCCAGGGCAATATTTAAGCTTAATCTGACCTTTTTGCTCTGCTTCACGCACAAAATGATACTTAATATCAATGTGTTTGGTTCGCCTATGTTGAACTGGGTTTTTGCCAATTGCTATGGCTGACTTATTATCGCAATATATCTTCACTCCCTCCTCAGTCTTAAACCCGACTTCATTCACCAATCTTTGTAGCCAAATGGCTTGGTTTGCTGCTGAACATACGGCGATATATTCTGCTTCGGCTGTGGATTGTGCGATGGTCTTTTGTTTGCTTGAGTTCCAACAGAAAACTGCCGATCCTAGAGTAAATACATACCCCAATGTACTCTTCTTGTCTTCAACCGAACCACCCCAATCACTATCTGAATATCCTATAAGCTCTGGATCTTCTACATTTTTGAATTGAACTCCAAACTTGGTTGTTCCTTTGTTGTATCTTAGAACCTTCTTTGCCTCTTGATAATGTTTCTTGAGTGGTGCCGCCATGTATCTAGACAAGTATGAACTTGCATACATGAGGTCTTGCCTTGAAACACACAAGTATAGAAGTCCTCCAACTATGCTTCTATATTTTTTTTCATCTTCGAATTTTTCATCGTCTTCTTTAACACCTTTACCGTGAGGTGTAAGAGGTGTTGAAAAACTTTTACTTTCCTTCATCTCAAACTTCTCTAAAAGCTTGTTTGCATATTTCTCTTGAGAGAGAAACACTCCATCTTCATCTTGGATTATCTCCATTCCAAGAAAGTAGTTAAGTTCTCCGAGATCCGTCATTTCAAACTCTTTCTTCATATCTTCTTTGAATTTGTTGATTAAGTTTAACTTTGAACCGATAATGATAATATCGTCTACGTATAGACTTACTATCAATATTTCTTCCAACGTCTTCTTCACATATAATGCTGCATCATTGATGCTTCTTTTAAAGCCATTCTCCAAAAAATAAGTATCAATACGCCCATACCATGCTCTAGGTGCTTGCTTTAAGCCGTAAAGCGCCTTGTGTAACCTTAAGACCTTTCCTTCTTCTTCTTTTTGTATAAAACCCGGTGGTTGTTCAACATAAACCTCTTCTTGCAATTCTCCATTTAGAAAAGCTGACTTCACATCCATTTGGAAGAGTTTCCATCTTTTTTACGCCGCAACCGCGAGTAGGGTTCTGATCGTATCATGTCTTGAAACGGGAGCAAAAGTTTCAAGATAATCCACTCCATACTCTTGTGAGAATCCCCTAGCCACGAGCCTAGCCTTGTGCTTGATAGGTTCTCCATTTGCATTTGTCTTCAACCAGTAGATCCATTTGACGCTTATGACGTTTTTGTCGTTTGGTTTCTTGACAATTGTCCAAGTACCATTCTTCTCTATCATTCGAATCTCCTCCTCCATGGCTTCTTTCCACGCTTTATCTTCCATAGCTTCATCCCACGTTTGTGGTTCTTCGGTTATCATTACATGAGCCATCTCCTCCGTTTGTTGCATTATCTCATTAATGGACCAAAATTGTCTTGGTATATTTGGAGATTCTTCTTCCCTTTCGTCTTGAGTGTCTATGATGACATTCTCGACTTGATTTTGTTGTCTTGAGGACTAGCTTTCTATTGGTAAGATAAAGCTCCCTTTCATTTCTTTCTTCTCCCAATTCCAACTCTTTTCTTCATCAAATATCACATCGCGTGATACTTCTACTTTCTCTTCGTCTAATAGGAATATTCTATACCCTTTAGACTCACTGCTGTAACCAATAAATATTCCTTGCTTGGCCTTGATATCAAGCTTCTTTCTCTTCTCATCCGGTATATGCATATAGCATATACAACCGAATACTTTTAAATGCTCCACACTCGGTTTCTTCTTACTCCACTTCTCTAATGGAGTCATGCCTTCTTCTAAAGACTTGGAAGGTAACATATTCTGTAAGTATGTTGAAGTAGCCACAGCTTCTGCTCAAAACTTATTCGGAAGACCTTGATCCGCAAGCATAGACCGAGCCATTTCAACGAGTGTTCTATTCTTTCTTTTCGAGACACCATTTTGTTGTGGTGAGTATGGTGTTGTGCCTTGTCTTTGAATCCCAGCTTCTTGACACTCTTCGATAAACTCTTTTGATGTGTATTCTCCCCCACCATCTGTTCTAAGTTGCTTGATCTTCTTCCTGGCTTGATTTTCAACCATCGCCTTGAATATTTTGAATTTTGAGAAAACTTCACTTTTGTTTTTGATGAAATACACCCAACTCATTCGTGTATAATCATCAACAAACAATACAAAATATTTGCTTCCACTCATTGACTCTGTTTGCATAGGACCACATACATCCGAATGTATTAACTCCAATGCTTCACTTGTTTTGCTTTGAGATTTTTTCAGAAAACGCCTCCTTTCTTGTTTTCCCAACTCACACGAGCCACACACCTCTTTTGTGACTTCAAAGCTTGGAATATTGTCAACAATCTTCAACCTCTGCATCTTCTCTATCTTGTCACAATTCACATGACCCAACCGCCTATGCCAAAGCTTCGATTTTCCTTTTACTTCAGCCACAAGAAATGTGCTTTCTTTGGAATTATTCCATTTGATTGGAAAACTCTTATCTTCCATCCTAATATTTAGGATTCTTTTTTGATATGATTATGGCCAGCCAGGACGAGGAACCTATGCAACATGGAGACGCCAAAGAGGAGCAAAGGCAGCAGCTTGAACCGGAGCTACAAGGAGCTGAAGATTTATGCATTTCTCTGGGTCCTATCACTCGGTCTAAGCAAGAGAAGCTCAAGACCACTTTGCAACATCTCCTCAACACCATCTCGGGCAGTTTGGTGTGTGCTAATCCAGCCACATTGGTTGTGATCCAAGCCACGTAAACATTTATCAAGAGAGGTGGTATGACTTACACTCTTTTTCCCTTCATTTGGTTTTGTCCCAATGGGTTTTCCAAATAAGGTTTTAATGAGGTAAGCCATATCACTCACTCATCAGCCTCTTGATAAATCTTAAGCCCACTTCTATCTCTTATCACAAAATAAAGGAAGCCCAAGTCCAAGAAGAGTTCAGCCGAAAATCTCAAGACATGAAGAGTCATTTTTATGTTCAAACTTTGTTTTAATGTTGTGTTAATTTCGAGATTTTTCCTTTATCTCTTGCTGATTTAAACTCATGTAAGGCTTCATTTCTAAGTTATCAAACATCTTTTCATATTCTAAAACTCTCTGAAACTTGTTTGTTCATCCTTGCTTAAAGTGATCGGATCTTCATCCCCACACCAAGTAAGTCGAAAGTCTTAGGATCTTTCACACTCCTAGGAAGTTTCATCTCGATCCACCCCTTGTTCACCGCGTCTAGGGTCTTCACCCACGTCCAGAGCAAGCCTGAAAGTCCAAAGGATCACCATCCCTTTGGAAGTTTCGCATCAACCCCCCAAGACTCATCGGATCACTCCTTGTTCTTCACCTTTCATCTCTTCCGCATCACTCATCTTGTCACCAACCCTCACAACCTCTTGGAGTAGCATTCAGGGACTTGATCCTCACCTAGGATCATATCATTTTTCCTTGAGGATTCTCAATAAGACACTTTTTTCTTCAAAAATCACACGATATCCATTTGATATCATTTGTGAAACGCTGAGTAGATTTCTTGTCAAACCCGGAACCAAAAGAACATCCTTGATGATGTGTAACCCTTGATTTGTTGATACTTGAATATCACCCTTTCCTAATGCCATCACATTTTGGCCATTTCCAACCTTGATGGAGATCCTCTTGCTTCGATCAAGTGTTGTGAAATATTTTGACTCTCTTGTCATGAGATTAGTACAGCCACTATCGACTAACCATGTCTCATCATTCCTCTTTGATGATGATTCTTCCTCTACGGCACTGAACAACATGTGACTTTCCTCTTCTTCGTCATCATTTGTTTCTTCTAAACTTAAGTTAGCACCCTCAGCCTTCTTGAATTTACAGTACCTTGCTATATGCCCCGGCTTGTCACACACGAAGCACTTTCTAGCACCACTCGCAAACTTTTGCGAAAGAACACCTATGTTCTTCTTTTTCCAGCAATCGCTCTCATTGTGATTGTTGCGTTTACAAATGTCACACCATCTCTTGGCTTTGTTTTCTTTTTCCAGCAATCGCTCTCATTGTGATTGTTGCGTTTACAAATGTCACACCATCTCTTGGCTTTGTCTTCTTTTCCTCTTGATCGTGCATAGAAAGCTCCTTCCGATGAGCGTTCATCTCTTGCTTCCACACGTTTTTCATGAGCTTTTAACGTCCCTATCAACTCTGTCATTGATAGCATTGATAGATCCTTGGTTTGTTCTAACACAGCTACAATACTATCGAACCGCTCCGGAAGAGAAATCAAAATTTTTTGAACCAAGTGATAATCGGACTTCTCTTCGCCATGAAGCCTTAGTTGGTTTGCGATTTCAATCAACTTGGTTGTGAAGATATTGATGTTGTCACTGTCTTCCATCTTCAGGTTTTCATATTCTCTTCGAAGAGATTGTAGCCTTATCATCCTTACTTGAGGACTTCCTTGAAACTCCATCTCTAATGCAGTCCATGCATCCCTTACGTTTGTTGCGGGAGCAATTCTCGGAAATATTGAATCCAAGACTGCAGATTGGAGAAGTTGTAGTGCTGTTAGATATTTTAGAGTTGCTTCATCACACTGAATCTTTAGTTGAACGGTTTCGGGACTGTGATCTCCTTGGGCTGGTGGGTTTGGAACTCCTCCTTCAACGATTTTCCATAGTTTCTTTGTTTGAAAAATCGTTTTCATCTTGATGCGCCAAAACCCATAGTTATCACCATTGAAGATTGGAATAACTTGATGTGTTGTTGTCTCCATAGCTCTGATACCATAAAAGACTTTGAATTTCTCAAAGTCGATTTGGATCGGACAACACAAAACAGAATGTTCTGTTTTTGTTAATCACTCTTCTTCTCTTGTTTCTTACGTAACACTCTTATTGTATTGTTTATGAGAAAGTCACGCACTTAATGGGAACACAACATACTTTATTGATTCAAGACAGGTGTTTAAATACAAAGTGAAGAGGTGTCATGAACCGACATAACTTTTACAAGATTACAACACAACCGCTTGATACGTAAACTGCTCCTAATATATTTCATAATGTTTTGTAACATATATATATATAATCTAATATATAATGAAACTTAATTATAACCAACATATAGAACCAGGACCACTTTGCTTCAAGACATAATCAACAATGCTTTGTGCATCCGGAGGACCTTTATAGTCTTCAATGACTTTGCCTCCATCTCTAAAAACTTTGATAGTAGGGTAAGATTTGATCTCATATTGGCTTGCGATACCTCTGTTTACTACATTGCTTGAATCCACTTTAGCAAGAGGAATTGGTGGGTCGTAGCAGCTCAGGATTAAAGCAGCCTTCTCATACTGCCAAACAAAAGTAATGCCATTACCCGGGAGAGAAACAATGTATCCAAATAATGGACGTAATAAAATTACCTCGGGAGAAAGGGTTTTACAGTGCTCACACCTAAAATAGTTACATGGTCAGTACAAGCCAAGGAAGAACCAACCAAGCTGGTACTTATGAATAAACAACTACCTTTGTTCCCGAAAGTTGTTTTACATATAATTTTTTTTTTTTGATTTTTCAAGTTTTGTTTTTGATTTTAATATATTTTGTGATCACTTATATTTTACAATAAAAATATTTCTGTCACTTTATTTGATTTTCTTACATATAATTACTTTGCAAAACTTTTAATTTATTTAATACTTATGATCATTTATATTTTGCAGTATATTTTATCATTGGTTGAACCGTACGTGCTTAATATCTCATTTTACGTATTAAAAGATGAAAAAGAAACATATACAGTTTTCTTAAATTGGCCCTTTTAGGTAAAACATCTAATAAACCCAGGGGTTTGGCCAAAATAAATTCTTATAAAAGGAACATAAGTAGTAGTTAAGAAATATTGATCATTTTACAAGTCAACAATCACTTAAATCTCAGGTTATAAACAATTAAAGTGTTGGAAAAAAAAACAATGAAAGTCTTTAAATTCACAGTTTCATCGATGATTTTGCCAAATCCGACGGATTTCCGACGGAATTGGCCGTCAGTTTTGCGGTATTGTTTCTTGTAGTGATCACTCATCATATATAATTATTAAAGAAGATTTTCATTTAGGTTGAAAAAATAGATAAATGAGTGGCCTACCAAGGAGCGTAGAACTCAACGATAATGAACTTGTGTTTGCTGACGACAGAACTGAAGTTGCCCGACCCAAGCGTCAATACGAACTCTTTGGCTACAACTGAAGACACAGCGAGGGAGAAAAATAAGATGTAGAACCACATGGTTGTTCAATTTCACCACCGCATTACTAGTTCATCTCCGCCTCACTCTCATTATATATTTATATTTGTGGGCGGTGTTCACGTAAAGAAGTTGTATGACTTTTGAGACACATAACTTTGTATTTCTGTTGGTGAGCGGTGTTCACGTGAGTTGTGGAGAAGCTTTATGACTTTATAGACAGTAGAGATACAACCATTTTTATAGTAATATCACACCGTGAGAATATAAGAATTTTTAGGAAAAAAAAAGTACCCTTTCGTTTGTATTTTGAACCAATTTAGCAACAATTAGGTTCATGAAATTATTGTTTTTTTTTGGTTTTGATATTGTCACAGCTATTGAGCTGATAAAGAACCAATTTAGCAACACTTCTGATTTCGAAGTATCAATGTCTCTTCTTAAGCCTACTTTAGTTGAAAAGGGGTAACATGAGAACATGTAGACGGTCTTGGGCATCTAAAACCACTGAATTCAAATTTTTACATCTCTAATTGATGAAAGTATCAAAAATATTCAGATCCAAACATGAATAAAACTGAAGTGTATTTGAAATTTAAATTTAAACATTGGTAAAATGTAATATGATGCAAATTGAATAATGAACCATTAAAAGAAATTTAATTTTTGATTCTGTTAAAACTTTTTTTTGTTAAATTTAGGTAGACTTGGTTATTGGGTGAGATATGTGACACTAAATTTTTATTAACAGAAGCGATGTGAATGTACAAAAATTAACAAATTTTCAAAAGACAGATATTTCAATTTACATTTTAAATTTTCTTGAAAAATAAAATGAGTTTACGAAAAGTTTTAGATTCATCATAAATTCCAATAATATAGTTACCATTTGTTTTTTCAAAAACTCTTTTGAACAACATCATCATAAAATAATATTAGTTTTTACGTATACAAATGTTATATTGTTTACCATGTTACTTAGATGAGAGTGTTGTGTGTAAATACAATAGCATAATAAGTTATATATAATTATGTTACATGTAATTTATATACATATGTTATTTAAAATTTAAAATTTTAAGATTTTTTTTAAATATATTACGAACTTTATCTGATTTTTGATTTTTGATTTGTAAGAATCTTAAATTTTACAATTTTAATATTTTATTTTATGAGTCATTGAATAATAAAATTTTGCAATTTTTTTTATTTGCTTTAGAATTTTATATGTATTTTCAAATTTTATAAATAGATATTATTTTCTATCCACTTATGGGTGATTAATGGATACAATTTAAGAGTTTATGTATTATAATGGAAAAAAATTTAAATCATGTATTTTTGTGGGTATAATAAAAGTTAATGGGTTTTTGTGGAAATAGATGACTAGTTAGTGTATTGTAATTGTATTGCAATACAAAGATAAAATAGTTGCCTCTAAATCAAAATCAACCAAATTGTACCGTAAAATCCTTTGAACAGCCATAAACATTGTCCAAAAGATACCTTGGAAAAAAGTACTCAGAGGAAAAGTTCCCCGACAACTTTCTCAACATGTTCTTTTTATTCTTTTGACATTATTGAACTACCTTTTCGTAATATCACAAGTCCTGCTTGAAAAAAAAAAAAAAAAACTCGTGAGTATTTGGGATATTGATTGATGTCTTCATTAAAAAAAAATGATTAAGAAGAAGAAAACTTACTGGAAAAGTAAATTAAGTTGCCCATTAGATAATGATACCCTACACGAAAAAGATTCAGATTAATCAGTTCTTAAACCACCACAAATTCGACAATCAAAGGAGACTCCTCCAATGCCCAAAACATATGATTTTTATCTATTTAGCTCTAGATTCATCAAATCCGCATTTTTAATGTAAGAGATCTTTTATGCTTTTAACATGAAAGATGTCTAAGGACTACTAACCTCAGGAGGGTTAAATTTGGCTCCAAGATTGCTGAGCTTTGCGTGGGCTTCAGCGTAATCCTTAAAGAATGCATCTTGATCTGCAGCATACTTCTCAGCATATACCTGCAATCATATTGCAATTTCAGCTTTAACGGCAAAAACTCGGCAAGTTTCTTTGTTTCAGCCTTGGTGTTATTTTTTACCTTGAAAGAAGAATCTTCAAAAATGGCAGCATCAGTTGGTAGGACAAGAAGATCTTCATCTCTCTTTTCCTTGATTTCCTGTTTATCAATAATTATAATATTAATAGACATTCAAAAGCGAAACACATATTAAGAACTCAAAAAATTTCCGATCTGAAACGCAACCTTGAAGTAAGAATTGTCAAACTTCAACCACTCTGGTGTCCATGACTGTCCTCCCGGTGCACCTGGTCCCTCTTTCTGTAGGGCGAAAACACATAGTAAGAACTAAAAGTTCACTTTTTGCAGTCCCAGAAATGACAATATCAATCAACAATACATTATAGAACTGGATCATACCGTGTACTTTGTCTCTGGCTTCCCCCAACCACTACGTTCTGGCCTAGATCTTCCTAAAGTGTGAGCACCAGATAATGCAACTATGTCCTGCAGTTACAAAAATCTTTCGATATATATATAATTTACTTATATTGGCCTTCCATAACTATGAAAAATTCAAGTGCAATCACCTTGTCATCTAGTCCCATTCGGTAAAACACTTCTCTGAGATGATTAGCTGGGGAAGGAGGACCAGCATCTATAGAACATAAGAGCAAAAACATATGATAACTGTAATCAATAAACTTTTGATATAATGATGTAACCATAGAAGTAGCGAAGGCGATAACTGAGATTCTTACCTGGGAGCCTTCCTTCTTCAGGACAGTCCTCAGGACCAGAAGCATCAACTCTTCCATATTTCATTGATATTTTAGGTCCTCCAGCTTCCTAAAATTCCGAAAACTTTAGTAAACCGTTTATCATAACCAAAAAAAGTAGAGAGGTTTAGAATTTATTAACCTCTATAGCAGTAGCACTAGCTAACTGGAATAAGTCAGCATATGTAATCCCAGAGTATTTCTCTTTAATGTCCTTAATCAGGTTTAAAGCATTAACAAGACCTGAAGAAATCAACAAACAAAGCCTATAATAAACAAGGAAAAACAAACAAGTAAAAGAGACTAACTCGTATCTTATAAAGTAATACCAGCATTAGCAGCATGCTTAAGCTCAATCTCGAATCTTAGACTTCCATTAGCTCCACCTCTCTGAGGCCACTCCTTGATGTTCTTATTATACGTTCCAGCATCATGCCACCCTAGGCGAACCTGTGCTTCACAACATAATATTGATCAACAAAACGTAGCAAATTCTTGATTAGTCATTGTAATATGCAGTACAAGATTAAGTACGTATCAAGATAGCAACTAAACCTAACGATTCCTGAAGTATCAAAAAATCCATCAAATTGTACATTTCAATCAGCTTTGTGCTATATAACGTTTCAGCTTTGTACTAGACAATTTCAAAGCCTAATGTTTTAGGTAATTCCATGTTTTGTATAAACGATTGTGAACAATGAATCAGAGAACAGATTAAACATTATCATGAGTGAATACAAAGTTTGATGAAGTGATAAGAGTGAAAAGGCGCACCAAAATTGGATGACAAAACTTGGTGTTAAGAAGCTCTTTGATATCTTCTCTAGCACTCTTCAACTGATCAGGATCAGAAGCTGTACATTTAGTAACGGCGGCGGCTGAGTTAAAACTCCGATTCACCGACGCAACTTGAAATCGCTTCTGAAAACAGTAAATTCAAATCATATATAGCAAAATCAGCCTCATAAGCATAGAGTTAGTGAAGAAGATAGAAGCACCTGATTGAGAGATAAAGAAGATGAGAGGATTGGTGAAGAGACAAGAGATCTGACGAAGGAGATAGAGCACGGTGAAGAAGAAGAAGAATAAGCGGATTGTGAGAGTGTGGATCTGGAGGAGGAGGAGGAGGAGAAGAGGAGACGTGAAGCAACGGTGGTGGTAGAGCGGAGAGAAGAAGAAGACATGGTGGTGGTGGTGTTGAGTGTGAGGGATACAGGATTTGCCATATGAAAAGTGATTAGGTTTGTATAATTAAGGGAGTCAAGAAGGGGACATCGTCTAAAATCTCCTTATGGAGAAAAAAAAATTCTCGAAGTTTCCTCACTAATCCACAATCTCCCTCTCACAATTAAATTACTTTACTCTCCTTAATAAAACTT